>BOPN01001475.1:39000-44000 GCA_017312705.2 Penaeus japonicus
TGAAGTTATGACGTGGAAAGGCGTTTCGTTGCATTAAAATCCACTTTAGGAAATACCCATACAGACTGTATTATATGGGTATTTATACTTTGCTTGGGGTATGAAATTGAAATAATAGTGTTTGTACAAAACATATGGATCAATTGTCCATTCTTCATAGTGTGCAACTGTTTCTATTCATGTGTTGACCCTGTAGAAATTGATTGGAAAAAGGACAGTTAAAGTCAAGAATTCCTACGTGCCCGAGGGTAGGCTGCCCTCCCCCTCCCCTCCTAGCCTCAACAACAATTCCCCCCTGAAATTGGAGAATTAAGATGGAAATGTGTGTTCCTTGTTTTGTATGTATCTTTATGGCACTAAAATGACCCGAGAAGACGAAAAGGATTCATTTTTGTAGCCTTCGTAGAGTGTGATTCCCGAAAACAAGGGTGGGGACTGATGAATATGCATAGAGAGGTTTGTTGTCAAGGGAAAGCTCAGGAGACAATCCGTTATGCAAGTGCTAAAAATAATGACAGAAAGACTAAATGACAATGAAACACAAAGTCCTACATTACGTATATTCTTTCTGATTACACCCCATCCCCCTCCCCCCCCCCCAAAAAAAAAAAAGAGAAAGAGAAAAGAAAGAAGAAAAACATATATTCCGTTATAGTCGAATGTATCTGACCTGTCTCGCGGAAACTGACCTCAGTCCCTGGCCTATATCATTATATCTATATCCTAAGGCCTATTTCCCTACTCCTAAGGGGGAGGGGGAGGGGGGGAAAGGTTGGTGGGATGAGAACAGGTTGGGGGAAGGCAGAAGTATGTGGGGAAGGGAGGGAGAGGGGTGGGGTGGGGAGGGAGAGGGAGAGGGGTGGGGAAGGGGGGGAGAGGGGAGGGAGAGGGGTGGGGAGCGGAGGGAGAGGGGTGGGGAAGGGAGGGAGGGAGGGGGAGAGGGGTGGGGGCAAGAGGGTGTGACTAGCTGAAGAGAAGGAGTTTAGCCGGAGGGAGAAGGGATTGTCAAAGGGGCAGGGTGTCTCGAGGGAGGAGTGGGGGTGGTGAGGGGATAAGGGGTAGGGGGGGGGAGGGAGGGACTTGACACGGGAGAGTAAGTTCTTGGAGAACGATTAAGAAGGATAGTTAAGTACTCGGGGGAATACCGGTAAGATAAGTCACAATTTGAAAAGATAAAACGCAGAAAAAAATATTGTGTATCATTCTGTTGCTGATGGTTTTAGTTAATAGATCGATATTTTAATTGGCGGTTGTTTTCCTCATAATCTTGTTTGTCCTGTTTGACCCCTTTAGGTGCCGACCTTGGAGAAACCCAATAATCTTGGTATTATTTCTTTACATAGTTTGCCTGTATTCCTCTTTATATATTCGCATGTGTATGTGATTGTAGCACGCACGCACACGCACACGCACACGCACACGCACACGCACTCACTCACTCACTCACTCACTCACTCACTCACTCACTCACTCACTCACTCACTCACTCACTCACACACACACACACACACACACACACACACACACACACACACACACACACACACACACACACACACACACGCTCACACACGCTCACACACACACACACACACACACACACACACACACACACACACACACACACACACACACACACACACACACACACACACACACACACACACACACACACACACACACACACACACACACACACACACACACACACACACACACACACACACACTCACTTCCCCCTCCTGATCCAAAATAGTATTTTGGGATGAAAGGAGCAGGTCTCCTATATCTTGTAACCAATTATTAATGTATTGATTATAAATAGGCAAAGGTTATTCTAACCTCCTTGATTTTGTTGTTATTGTCAGAGTTGTTGTTCTTGGTCTCCTGAATATCCGATATTTTAATGCCCGGATGTTTGGGTCTTACGTTTGTTGGGCAAATAATGACACGTACCCGTCTAAAAATAGTTTAACCTCCCTTCCCTCTTTTGACTGTTTAGTTGGATTGATCTTAGCTAATATCTGTCTATCCAATAAATATGAAGTCTAAGTACAGAAAGATGGTTTGCTTTTCCTAATAAGGAACTCTTTCTGAGACGATGGCGTTCAGATGATAGGCACAACAGCTGGAAGAAAGTAACGTATATTATGTAATAGATTCATTCAGAAATTAAGAGTTTCCACATTCGAAAGGGTTTCAATCAGGTAAATATGAACATTATCTAAGGATTATGGTCAATGTTAATCTTTCTATGATATCATGTGGTTCGTGTGATTACCCTCCCCAGTTTATAGCTCAACTATAATCTCGATAGCAACAGTGTCTTCATATTATCAGGCTGTCACAATGACCGTTCTACCAGTCGATGTCAATTGTCTTCAAACTAACTATTTGTTACAAAGAGAATTGTTATAAACGAAATCTTAGACGGAAGGTACAATTCTGGGAGGTAACTTCAAATACAGTATTTTTACATGGGCGAAATATTAGCTACGGTTTATACAGCCAAGTGCTCGGATTATAACCTGTAACCTGTTGCGGGCTGTGGTTTCAGAGACAGGCTGAGAGACGCAGGTCGAGTCCGATTAAATCGGCGTATCCCAGTGGTCATCTTCGCACCATGGTCTTCGCATTATCGCATACCGAGTCGGGTTATTTCCGCAATGTCCATACACATTTTACGAAATATTATTGGAAGTATTGCCACATCCTTCGTCGGGGAGATGGTCGACGAAGGCAAGTGCTTACGAACGAAAATGTAAGCATGTGAAGATAAATGCCCTTGGGTTGCGAGAACCGTCCTCTACACAGAAGAGGTCGTGTGTTGGCAGTACGGCAGAAGGACCAGCGAGGAAGTAACCGTACTCCATAACCCCGTGAGGCCTCCTGTTGAATGGGCTGCCCATAGATTTAAAGGGACCTTGGCATTAGCCGTCGACTGAGGTACTCTACCTGTTATGTAGGAAGTAACCGTAAATTTGTTGCTTATTGTATTATACAATGGTTTAGGAGATGTATTAAAGAAGAATGTACGCAGCATGTTGTATAAATAGGAAATATGTATTACATTTCAGAAATAATTTGTTGATGAAAGTTTGTTGAGTGCTGAATACCGCACTCAAAAGAGGGCGAATTTTATAACATCTGATATTTATTACTATGTCTCGAATATATGTATGTATATTCACAGGTGTTTTGCTTACACACGTGTAGAAGAGCGTGTGTTCTTAATTTAGCCTGGAGATAGGTAAAAAAAAAATAGATTTTTGTTCGTTACCTGCTGTTCAAAACCTACAGTTCATCCTTATTAGAATTTATTTGTATTTTGAGTAAAGCAACGTTATGATACGAAATTAATTAAGAAACATTACGGTCGTGCTTTAAGTAGCTAAAATTTGTCGAGATTCCTCTTAAAATTGAGTCAGAGGATAATGTTATTACGGCATTCCGACCATCCGAACTGACTCTGTATAAACTGCTAAGATCTCTTATGCCACTGTGACCAGGCTGCCAAGACAAATATTCCAGAGTTCATTCTCCGTCGCCAAGGCCAAGTCAGCGAAAGAGGGAGGGAGAGAGAGAGAGAGAGAGAGAGAGAGAGAGAGAGAGAGAGAGAGAGCAAAAAAACTCGCGTTCCAGAACCGGTCTTCGTCAGGAGGGAGACGAAGAGATGCTGATGAAGAGGAAAAATAAATCCATAAGAAATTGAGATTCTAGTTTAGTTTTTTTATTTTATTTACGCAAGATGACGGGAAATAGGCCAATGCCATTCTGATTCGAAGTTAATCTTACTGAATAGTTATTAGAAGTATAAGTTACCATGTAAAACAGTTTGGATCCAGCTGTGATAGATAGTGGGTGTCAGCAAAGGTTATTGAACCGAGAATAAGCAGTTGTTTTATTTAATGATCATGTATGACTTTGTTAATATGTATTGTTGCAGATAACAAAAAGGGTTATTATCGGTCAGTGTGGTGTTACTAAGAAAAGTTATTTCGTGTAAATTTGCGGTAAATTTACCTTGCTCCTTGCAGTATTTCAACAGGTTTCTTATGTCGTGTTCAGATATGACCGGGCAGCAAATTTAACGTAAAAAAACTATTAATTTGTTCAAAATACACCAGATGCACCCTGGAACAAATACATTTATAAAATCGTTAAAAAAAAGTTCTAATCCATCTGTTACATGAGCCAGCAACTGTACCGATACACAATATACGTACGCCAGTTGGTAACTAAAAGATATAGAACACCTTATCTCCTAGAAAGGGGCACAATAGATAGCTCTTATGTTTGTTTGTTCACTCGAGGGCAGTACCCGATGGCTCTAAGCCGGACAGAACTGGATATAACCGGTTAAATTTGGATTGTTAGTCGGCAACCTTAGCATGATAACTTCCAAGGTTACGGCAGTTTCCTCCCATGCGAATGTGTGGATGTGTAAGTGCGTGACTTTCGTAGGATGATTGTCATCTGTGTCGTTGACTTTCGTTTATTGTAACGATTGCTTATATTATCTTTTATGTAGAGAGAATGAGATCTTGAATTGGAGGGTAAAGCTTAAGTGTTATTATTATTATATACATGGAGAAAGATTCGAGGAGAAGTGGAAGTTCGTAAAGATCGATATTAGTCCCCTATATACCTACATAGCTACACGGATTTATGACTCCACCACACGCGCACATACACCAAAAGAAAGAAAAGAAAGATTAAACACCTATCTTCCTGAAAACTCAAGAAGGGACTTTCGTATCATGTCCACAGGAACTCGGCCAGACTCTTTCTGTACCCTGCCCTTGCCTTTCTACTCTACTGGCTGTCTCTTGGGTTACACACACGTGGGTTTGGAGTAAACACGCACTCCTCCTCCTCCTCCTCCTCCTTCTCCTCACGTAGGCGCAGGCGCACTACGTAAAACTCTTTCTCTGTAGAGTCGCCAGGAGAATGTTCGTTGTTTCTTTCTGTCTCTCTTGGTGGCTTTGGTTATGAAGAGG
>BOPN01001475.1:49000-64000 GCA_017312705.2 Penaeus japonicus
TCTTTTGGGCCGATGACGGTCTCGACACTGGACCCATTCTCCTTCAGCGCGAAGTGGACATCGACCCGAATGACACAGTTGACACACTTTACAATAGGTTCATGTATCCCGAAGGAATCAAGGCTATGGTAAGTGGGGATGTTTTATTGTTTTATGTGTATTTAGATTGGAATATAAAGTAAAATATGTGATGTTGTAGATACCTATTTAAGATGATGAATGTAAATATTTTTGTTATTATTATTGTTATTATTATTATTATGACTATTAGTATGACTATTATTATTATTATTATTATTATTATTATTATTATTACTATTATTATTATTATCATTATTGTCATTATTGTCATCATCATCATCATCATTATTGTTATTATATTTATAATTATGTAGGAGTGTCTTAATTCTATGATCTGGAAATTGCAAAAATAAGTTGCAGAACATAGTTTGTGTATATCATTTTAAAAGAATGAATGTATCGGATTTCTCCTTCATTTTCATCTCATGAAATGACATATAAACATGCCTATTACTCCTCTTCGTAAACATACACATTACTACACCTTGTAAACTTACATATTACTACACTTAATAAACATACATATTATTTCACCTTATAAACATGTTTCTTCCTAGTTTATAAACATACATATTATTGCACCTTATAAACATGTTTCTTCCTAGTTTATAAACATACAAATTACCCTACCTTATAAACATACAAATTATATCACCTTATAAACATACAAATTATATCACCTTATAAACATACAAATTATATCACCTTATAAACATACATTTTACTACACCTACTAAATACTCTCATATATTCCCAAAACAGGCAGAGGCAGTGACCATGGTTGCTGATGGCACGGCACCCAAGATCCCTCAACCGGAAGAAGGCGCGACATATGATGCGATGCTGAACAAGAAGGAGTTGTGTAAGGTGAACTGGGATCAGCCGGCTGAAAGCATCCATAACTTCATCCGTGGTCTAGATTCATCGCCTGGTGCTTGGACAATTATGGATGGACAGGAGGTATATTGGAGATAATGTTCAGTTTTGTTTTTTTATTATGTTTTGTGAGGGGGGTCATTATGTTGGGATATGATTTTTTTCTTTTTTGGGGGGTTGGAATTCATTTTTTTCTCTATTATTTTGAATGTTTTCTCTCTTCTCTCTCTCTCTCTCTCTCTCTCTCTCTCTCTCTCTCTCTCTCTCTCTCTCTCTCTCTCTCTCTCTCTCTCTCTCTCTCTCTCTCTCTCTCTCTCTCTCCCTCCCTCTCTCTCTCTCTCCCTCCCTCTCTCTCTCTCTCTCTCTCTCCCTCTCTCTCTCTCTCTCTCCCTCTCCCTCTCCCTCTCCCTCTCCCTCTCCCTCTCCCTCTTCTTCTCCCTCTCCTTCTCTCTCTCCCTCTCCCTTGACTTCTCACTCCTTTTCCCCCTCCCTTTCCATCCTCCTTTCTGCTCTCTTTCTTTACATACATAATTACATACCATGCAAATAAGGAGAAAACAAACTCACCGCCGTATCCCGCAGGTGAAACTCTTTGGATCAAAAATGTTCACTGGATCAGTCAGCGATGGACGTGAAGTTGCAATCGAAGGTCTTGCCGCTCCCGGCGTCATCCACAAAGACGGACTCTTGCTTACTGGAACAGATGGCCAGAAGGTGAGATACGGTTCGTCTAGTTATTAGTTGCCTCGTCAGTGTTATTCTTTGACCCTTTTTTTTTTTTTAGAATGTGGATAATGTCATATATTTTTCAGCCTTAAAAAAGGTTTGCTATACCCTGGAAACTGTGTTATGCATTATTTGCTACAGGTATTTTAGAGTTATATTTCAGAAATTCACAAGCATTGCTTATCTTTCCTCAAAGAATGCAAAAAATTGTCTTATTGAACTTCAGGTTAATTACCTGCAGTCCCCCCCTTATTTTTTAGAGAGATGTGTATATATATTTTTTGAATTTCACTTTAAGTACATTGAAATTTGATTATCAGTACATTTTTTTTATATACTAAAAGTATGAAATATCATGAATGACAGGAAAATTAATATATAATTGAATAAGTGATTAATGAAATAGATATAAAGGAGGATTATCCTAACATTATTCATTTTCTAATTTTACAAGGTTAATGTGACACGTCTGAGCATTGATGGAAAGATGATGAATGCCTCGAAATACGGTGCCGCAGCCGAATCAGTGGAGGCTGTCGAGCTGACAGCCGAAGAACAGGAAATTGCTGATAAGCTGAGGGAGACTTGGAAAGCCATTCTTAACATTGAGATTTCTGACGATACAGATTTCTTCAAGTCTGGTGCTGGATCTATGGATGTTGTAAGGTCTGTAGTCTGGGGTCTCGTGATTTTTTATTGTTTTTATTCTTAGTTATTTATGCTACATATTGAAAAAAATTATGTTTATAGTATATTGATGGACAGATTCTTGAAAATTGTATTCCTTCTTTGGTGGTCTTACATTTATGTCGGTATTTTTCAGACTGGTTGAGGAAGTGAAGGAAAAGGCAGGAGTATCACTGGAAAATGAAGATGTCTTCATGGCCACGACATTCCAAGAGTTTATTCAGGTGAGGAATCCATATTCAAACCTATAATTTTTGGAGTGGGAATTGTCATTGTCTCAAAAAAAAGTATATTGAAGAAAATTATGCTATAGGAAAGAGTGATCATATTATTGCCAAGGTAACTAAATTTCATCATTGTCTAGGTATGAAAATTTTGATAAAGTAGTTATATTTTATAAAGGGGAATTGCTTTTATATATTACCATACTCTTTGAAGGTTAGTTTCCTATTTCATTATAAAAAAGTAGGAATATATTTGACAATTTTGAAAGGGGCAGTAATACATATAATTTCATTTTTTTTATAAACAACTATTTGAAGAGTGATGCTTTTGATATCTTTTAACTTTTCCTTAATGAATAATATTCTTGACATTGGATTCTTAATAAAAATAAAGATAAAAAGATGAAAAATACTTCACCAAAGCTGACAGACACAATAATCACAATAATAAAAAAGTAACCAATTAATAATTTCAAAATGAAAATAATGGACATGATATTGATGCCCAAAAAGGAAAAGAAAAGGAAAAAGAAAGAAAAAAATCTCCACCATTTCTTCTCTTTCCTCCTTCAGGTAATGGTAAGGAAAATGCGTGGTGGTGACGAGAAGCCGGTCTTCGAATTCGACGCCATCAAGATGAACGTCAACAACATGGACATCTCCTTTGCTCACCAACTCTTTATCGACGGCCAGTTTGTTGATGCCACCGGCGGAAGGTTCCTCAAGAGCATTGACCCTGCTACGGAGAAGCTCATCTGCGATGTGAGTATTATGCTGGAGGTTCTTCTCGGAAAACTGATGAAATTTAGTTGTGTCTTGTATTGCAAATGATGGTGTGTTTTGTTTGAATTTAGGTTGAAATGTTAAGCGCACATGTGTAATTTCAACTGTTAGGGTAATTAAGCATGGTTATTAATTGATCTAAAACTTGAATTTCTGATTAAGATATAATGCATAGATATCTAGTGAATTTCAACAAAAACTAAAACACTAAAACACTAAGAATAATACCTATATCTTTTTTCTCCTACACTAGGTTCATTCAGCAAGCAAAGATGATGTTGACAAGGCAGTGCAAGCAGCCAAGAAGGCATTCTACCAGGGTCCTTGGGGAAGCATGAATGCCAGAGATAGGGGTACACTTCTTTTCAGGTAAGTGCTTTTAATTTCTTGAGGTAAATTTGATGACAGTGATAAGCTACTGAAGTATACATAGAACGGATCATTAACTAATTCTTATATTCTCTCTGAGATCATTGTAATATGTTGTAAATGTATTATGGCACTCATAAACATTGCAAGCTAATAACACTTACTTGACAATATTAATCACAATTTATGAAAAGAAATTTAATTAATTTATCACCTCCATTCATCAGACTCGCAGACCTTATGGACGAACACAAAGAAGAACTGGCGACCATTGAGAGTATCGACTCAGGTGCTGTCTACACCCTCGCCCTCAAGACTCACGTCGGCATGAGCATTGACACCTGGCGCTACTTTGCCGGCTGGTGCGACAAGATCCACGGCACGACTATTCCAATCAACAACGCCAGGCCAAACCACAACTTGACCATTACAAAGAAGGAGCCAATTGGGTAAGGAGTTTTGATCGGGTTATTGGTGTGTATTACATAGAAGCACAACTCTCTCTCTTAATCTGTCCATTTATTTGGCCATCTATCTATCTATCTGTCTCTCTATCTATCTATCTATCTATCTATCTGTCTTATCTAATTATCTATCTGTCAATCTATCTATCTATCAATCTATCTATCTATCTATCTGTCAATCTATCTATCTATCTATCTATCTATCTATCTATCTATATTTGCTTATCTATCTATATGTGTATGTATATATTTGTTCATATTATGTTTGTGATTTACCTAGTTTCAGTTGCCACTCAAGCTTTGTGCTTTATTATCCAACCATGATTAATAAGTATTTCTAAAACCTTTTTTTTTTGTAATTTATTGATTTTTATTACACAGTGAATGTTTTCTTCTGATTTATGTGTATTCATATTTTCTTTTCTTTTTTTGATGATGCCTCATTCCATCACTTTTTATGAATATCAAGTTCTCATGTAAGTTATTTGTAACTTTTTAACTAAGCTAGTGGCTGTTTATATAGTATGATAATGTCAATTCAGTAATTCTGTATACCCATTCTTAATAGTAACAAAACACAATAGAATTATTCCTGTCAATGTATTAACATTTGCAATGAACAAAAATATCAACAAACAAGCACACACAAATTTAAGTTGACACACAAGTTTATCAACACTCCCACAAATTCACCATTATTCACATGTACAATTACTTGGAACAGAAATAGCACTGTATATCGTAGTTGTATGTGCAATTATGCGTATAGTTTTTGTCTATAATGATCATTTTTCTAGAACAGCTTTTCTATTTTTATGTTGGTAGTAACAACAAAAATTCATGTTTGATAGACACCATCCATACCTTTTCTTTTCTGTTATTCAATTTTAGTGTTTGCGGCTTGGTGACCCCATGGAACTACCCCTTAATGATGTTGTCATGGAAGATGGCTGCCTGCCTTGCTGCCGGTAACACTGTTGTTATCAAACCAGCCCAGGTCTCTCCTCTCACAGCGCTCAAGTTTGCCGAGCTCTCTGCAAAGGCTGGCATTCCACCTGGCGTAATTAATGTTCTCCCTGGAACCGGTAAGATTTTATTTCATCGCTGGTTACATGTCAGATCTTCCAGTAAACTTTATGGATACTATAGATAAAAAGAATTGGTGATATGTTTTCATCCTGTGACATACTGCAGTTAGTTTTATGAAGTGTCTGAAAAGGAGTTTTTGCAGAAGTCTCAACACGTGATAGCTTAGTATACTTTTTTTCACTTACCACAAGCACTAACAGCAATATCATAATCTTCCAGGTAGTGTTTGCGGTCAGGCCATTGCTGATCACCCAGATGTTCGCAAGCTCGGCTTCACCGGCAGCACGGAAATTGGTCAAGTGATCATGAAGTCTTGTGCCAACAGCAACCTGAAGAAGGTTTCTCTTGAACTCGGAGGAAAATCACCCTTCATCATCTTCAGTGACTGTGATCTGGACAAGGCTGTTCGCATGGTTAGTTGTGTTTTTCTTCTTTCAAAGACAGATTTGTTATGAAGTACAGAAATATGAAAAGAGAAAATGGATGAACTTTTAATTATATCAATTATATTTAAGTAGTATTTTGATACCTAATTCAGTATATGTGCTTTAATTTTTACTGGAAGACCTTTATCTTTAATGATATTCAAGATAAGTGGCCATAAATGTTGTTTGAGAACACAGAGATTGTATAAATTATATTGATGTAATATTAGACCTTAAATTCATATGCTTTTTTTTTGTGCTTTTGCAGGGTATGAGCAGTGTGTTCTTCAACAAGGGTGAGAATTGCATTGCCGCTGGAAGATTGTTTGTTGAAGATTCTATCCATGATGAGTTTGTAGCACGTGTGATTGAGGAATGCAAGAAGATGGTGAGTTGCTATTTGTCTCTTTCGCTTTCTCTCTTTCACTTTCTTGATATTAAAGTAATGTAGGCAGTCATTGTTCAAGAATAGAAGATATCACTTTTTATAATAGCTATATTGTTAGGGATGATGAAGGAGAAGTAAGAGAGCTCATCACAATTCGCTTTCCCTTCACCAGGTGATCGGAGACCCACTGAACCGCGGCACAGCTCATGGACCTCAGAACCACAAGGCACACTTTGACAAACTGCTCGAGTACATTGATGTTGGTGTGAAGGAGGGAGCAAAACTTGTCTATGGAGGAACGAGGGTGGATCGACCAGGCTACTTCCTGCACCCGACTGTGTTCACTGGAGTCGAGGATCACATGTGGATTGCCAAGGAGGAGAGCTTTGGCCCCATCATGGTCATTTCCAAATTTGGCAATGGGTAAGTTGGCAGTGGTGCCTTGTGCTTTTGGTGTGATGCTGAATATGATGCATTGTTAGAATTTAAATGACTTTTGTAGGAAGATACAATGGCAGTAAAAATAAATAAGGAATTTAGTAAAAGCTAAAAAGTTATGATATTTTCCCACATTATTAAGGAAGTATACAATGTTATTTTAAGTCAATTTTTTTTTTTTTTTTTAATTACTTTGCTAATTCCTACTCCCCTATTCTTCCACCAGGGAAGTTGAGGAGGTTGTGGCCCGTGCCAACAACACTGAATACGGCTTGGCCTCTGGAGTCATGACTAAGGACATCAGCAAAGCGCTCCTCGTCTCAGAGAAACTCGACGCCGGAACCTGCTTCGTCAACACCTACAACAAGACCGATGTTGCTGCGCCCTTCGGAGGCTTCAAGCAGAGCGGCTTTGGAAAGGACTTGGGTCAAGAGGCCCTCAATGAGTACCTCAAGACGAAGACCATCACCTTCGAGTACTAAGAAAACATCCTTTTTCTTGTGTTTTGGATTACTTGAATTGAAGAGGTTGTCATACTTGCTCAACAACAGATGAGTTTAAGGATTGTCTAGCAATGTATTTTGGTTGTAACTTGAAACTTCTGATTTACATGATCCCTTCTAGTAATAAGTTTCAGGTGTAGAATGTGGATTTAAATTTAATCCACTGTAAGATACCACCTTCAGAGCAGTGTCCTGGAGAGCAAAATTGATCGTCTTATTTTTAAGTTAAAGTCCATACTGTCAGTTTAAATTTTTTAATGGAATTTAGCACTCGTTTGCCTCACACTCCTGCAGCAAATATTATTCTTTTCTAATGAAAAGGGAATGTGATAGGATAGCCTTTAGGCTTGTACATAATGAAGATTTATATCTTTTGTATGGAATATGAGTTAAGGTGTGGAATACTATTGTTGTGATGTACATATTACATGCATCTCAAATAAGTTGTGAAATTTTATTAATTTGTGATTTTGGTGAATTCGCTATTGCACTTTTTTTTATATGAAAATTGATGAAGATAAAGCCTGAATATTAGTGCCAAAAGACAATAGAAGATAAACTTTATATGTAATATGTAATAATGACTATGCTTGTGTGTGGTTAGTCAGGAAGTTTGACTTTGTATATATATACACATTCATTACTTTCTGCACCTAGAATGAGTGTATGTGTATATGGGTATGTATTTATGCATACCAGTGTATTCTGATTTGTATGCACTTTGCTTTATGCACATATGCACAAGGATATGCAAAAGAGTTTCCTGTTCAAGGTATTTTTTGGCCGTACATGAAATATTCCAAATGTGAGAGTGTTTGTACATCATTTACTTAGAAATATCTTTATTTCCTAAGGAAGGTGAGAGGTAGCTTCAAAATTACATTTATTTCTTCTTAGGTTTTAGTGTTTTTATGTGAGAGAAAGCAAGGACAGTTTGACAGTAATTCAGTGTTTGCTCAGAAATATTTAGTTTGGTAAAAGAGTGCTTTGATAGAAATGGACACTTGTGTATTATGGGATAGAACAATCCTTTCACCATGAAATTGATGGTAATGTACCGACTGTGCACTGAAGTTGGGTTATTTCGGAGAAATTCTGAAATTGTTTTCTTTGTAATTTTCCACGACAAAGTGCAGATGGTTATGCATCTTATGCATGGAATGACTGTCAAATGACATTTTTTTTATTTAGAAGTGAAAATTTAATCTAAATTTTTATATTTATGCTAACAGGGTGATGATAACTTTTAAGATATCAAATATTATATGGATTTTAAGGTTTTATATATTATGATAAAATTTCACTTCAGCAGGGGTGATTTTTAAAAGAATTTTTAATAACTATATGCAGTCTGAAAGTCTTGATTGGAAATTGGAAGTAATGCTAGTCATGGTTGTAGGATTAATTTTGTAATACAGATGTTATTTTCTGATTAGAATGGAAATTGTTGCCAATGTCAAAACTAAATAAAACAGTTGTTCCTGTTATCAATTGTCTTTCAGATATATTCCCTTGAATGGTGTGATTTAGTTCTTGGTCGACTCACAACAACGTGGATATGATATTTGCAATAGGAATCAAAATAGTTATTATTGGGAGTAGGTTATTTTGAATATAAGTAAAATTGCTTTTGAGTTCAGATTATACATCAAATGATATGTATATTGCTACGCATACATTGATATGTCTATGCAAATGATACAAAGAAATATTTCTTTTAAATGTATCTATTACGATGCAAAATGAAAAATGCCATGGCAGAAAATTTTAATAGGACAAACCCTTTTTCAAAGAGATATGAAGGAAAAGGTCCCAATAAATTTTCAGGTTATGTTTAATCATTAATAGTAGGAAAAAAGAGTGGAAGACAAATATATTTGGAAAAATGATAGAATACAAAACTTATAATTGAATTCATGCAAGAAACATAACATTATTGCGTTAAGATATATACATACTACTAGTATTACAACTAAATATTAAATCACTTAAAAGAATATCTTTGTCGAATAAGAAATAAAACATATATGAAATTTCTCAATGAATACAATAGCCTGTGATATAATACTCATCTGAAGTTGATCAATAATTATACATTTTGGAAAGCAATCAAGTTTTTTTCATTATTTTACTCTCCAAAAGCTAGAACTCTTGAATTTAATTAACGACATGTCCTTGATTATTATTTTTCAAATTATAAGAATAAAAAAAATTTCGGGATGAATGGGTGAAAAGGATAAAGGGACATCATATTTTTTTTTCTGAATGTCAATATACTATAGTAAAAAAATAATAATAATAAAAAAAAAATCAATAAGTAATCCTGTGAAGACGTTCTCCCTCTGTCTTTACTTCTTTATTTAAAACTTCCTTTTTGGGGGAAGAATTACATGAATTTTTTTTTTATAGAAAAAAGAAAATAAATGATATAAAATTGGTGTTTTTGTATAATATAAAATATGATATAATAATGTAATATAAAATAATTTTTGTATACTATAAAATTAGTGTTTTTTGCATATCCTAGTTCTCCCGGTTAGAGAAGAAGTTTATAAAGAAGTTTTCCATATATAAGTCTGTTTTCTATAAAGACAATGGGAAGTTTAGTGTTCTTTGAATCCCATGGTATTCGGGTACACTATTTTATATTTTCGTAAATTGATTCAACTGAACTACGAGCATTAAATGACTGAGAAATTACTAATAACATTAAAAAGATATATGAATATCAATATTATATATAAACTTGATGACCATATTCATCTAAAAAGATCTCACAATCATTGGTTCAAATTCGATTTAATTTTTTATTTTATTTATTATTTTTATTTTTAAATTAATTTTTGCTTACTTACCAAAAGTGCATTTGCTTTGATCGATATGATGTATGTAGCTCGTGTGTTAATAACTAATTGATATTAAATCCAAGCTTAGAATTTATTTGCTTAGAATTTCCAACATAGACGACATTACAGGTTACAAGTTCATTTAACTTTCCATTGAAAAAAAGAGAGAAAAAAAGAAAGAAAGAAAGAAAGAAAAAAAAACGTGTTCATTGCACTTGCTAATATCTCTTGCAGGTCGCCGTTATAAATAGAGTAATATCTAGCTGGTGGTTGCTTTACCTTATTCATCAATATATGAATCTATTGACAAAGATGAAGATGATGAAAAACCACCTAAACAGCACACAGAAATTAATTCTTTCTTTTAATGGTAAAACGGGATTCTCGCAATGTTGATAATGAAGATATTATAGAACCAACAGATCTGGAATAATGCTGAATAACCTAATGTTAAACTAATCAGAAACGAATCATTAGTAATTTGGCACATCCAATTATGACCAAAATGGACGTAGAAGATAACATCCTCAAAGTTAAACTCCATAGCCACTTGGGAGATGCGTATTTCATAATATATCGAAATTTAAACTTGTTATTACAGTCACTGCTGATCCCAAATGCTTTAAGAACAACTATATATAAATGCTAAGAATAAAACCACTCAAAGAGGCGGCGGGGGCGGGGTGGGCGTTGTTACAGGTATGAAAAACACATATAAAACAACAGCTTTAGCTATAAAAATAATTATCTGCAGAAGGTGGGGGTGGGGATGGGGGGGGGGGGGGGCGTTATTACAGGTATGAAAAACACATAACACAACAGCTTTAGCTATAAAAAAGATAATCATCTGCAGAAAGTAAAGGTAAGGCTGAAATCGCTTATCAAATTTACACAACTAGGTAAAGCAATAAATGCCAACACAACTGCTGTTGCATATAGAGTAGCAAGATGGATTTCCTAGTAGCCATTTTTGGGAACACATTTTCCATTTATACAGTGAAGAAACACATAACTACGATTTAAGACATGCAATCTTCTGTTTGTGAATATGTATTTTGTCCTTTTACAGATTTGAAGTCTCCACACGCGCCTTCAGGTTCAGAACAAACATTTACATAATGTTATTTATTCCCATATTATTACCATTAAAGTCGTTTTGGTGTCTGTCCGGCATCGGGAATTGAATGTTTAGTGTAAGAGCAAAGAAAAGAAAAATAATCTCATTTGTCTTTATTATTTTCCTCTTCCTCCTCCTCCTCATCATCACTATTATTATCATTATTACTGTTATTTGACTATTATTATTATCATTTTTATTACTATTATTATCATTATTATTATTATTATTATTATTATTATTATTATTATTATTATTATTATCACTATTATTGTCATTCTTATTTCTAGTTGCAATGATAATAGTAATACGTATAACAATAACAATAAAATGATAATAACATTGATAATAATAACAATGATAATTACAAGAATAATATCATTATCATCATCATTATCATTACTATTATTATTGTTTTTTTTTAACTATTAATATCTTTGTTATTATTATCATTACCATCATTATTATTGCTATTATAATAATATCATTATCATTATCATCAGCAAAACTATTGATGATAGTGATAATGACAATAAAAATAAGAATGATAGTAACAATACCATTGATAATAATGATAATGATGACAATAATAATAAAACAATAAAATAACAATAATGATAATGGTAATAATGATAAAACTGATAATGATGATAACAACACTAACAATAATAGTAATACAAATAAGAATGATGATAGTAATGATAAAAATTATAATAATAATAATGATAATAATAATAATAATGATAACGATATTCCATGAATCATTTTTCTGCTCTGATAATGATAATTGTGATAACAATGATAATACTAATCATAATGATACTATTATTGCTACCACTAATGATATGATAATGATGATGATGATGATTACAATGATGATGTGGTGATAACAATGATGATGAGGATGAAAACGATGAAAGTGATGAATGATGATGATGATAATGATGAAAATGATGAAAGTGATGATGATGATAGCGATGATGATGATAACAATGATGATGATGATGTGGTGAAAATGATGATAATAATGACAATGCTAATGATAATGATAAGGACAATGCTAATAATGATGATGATGATAATGATGATGATAATGATGAAAATTATGAAAATGCTAATGATGATGATGATACTACTGTTAAGAGTAATGATAATGACAATAATAATGATGATAGGAATGATAATGGTAATAATGAAAATAATGATAATGATGATGATAATCTCCATATTTACAATAACAAAAACAATGATAATAATAATGGCTGTTAAAGCCTTACTCTGTTTCTCTTTCTCTCCCTCTCCCTCTCTCCCTCCGTCCTTCCCTCCTTCCCTCCCTCCCTCCCTCCTTCCATCCCCCTCTCCCTCCCTCACTCCCTCCTTCCTTTACCTCCCCCCATCCTCCCATCCCCCCCCCTCCATCCCTCCCTCTCCCTTCCCCCCTCCCCCCCTCCCTCCCTCCCATCCTCCCTCACACACACACACAAACAGAAATAGATAAATAAATAAAAATAAAATCAAAATTCGTGAAAGATCAAACAAACTCGCGGTCATGCTATGGTTTGTGTCTAACCCTCTAGAAATGAGAGGAAACAATATACTTACCTACAAACAATATACTTATCTACAAACAATATACTTCTCTACAAACAATATACTTATCTACAAATAATATACTTACCTACAAACAATATACTTATCTACAAACAATATACTTACCTACAAACAATATACTTATCTACAAACAATATACTTATCTACAAACAATATATTTATCTACAAACAATATACTTATCTACAAACCACCCAAAGTGGTCGATGGCATTTCATCTACTTACGAACTAAAAGTTTCGTCTTTCCACTGACTTTGTCATTTTAGCATTTCATCATTCACAGATTCTATGATTCTTCGTAGTTTGTCTTCCTGGAGAATCGTTTGTTTCCTGAAATTCTGATCTTGTTTCAGGTCTTATTTATTTATTTATTTATTTATTTATCTATTTGTTTACTTTTTTACTAATGTCTCTTGAATTACCGGCGATTTTAAGCCTTTTTTTGTACACGGAGATAATCATTCATTCCAAGTATTTGACATTTCAAGACCGCTTCTGTAATTTTGCATGGATATTCCCAATACAACCTTTTTGCAACGAAATGAACTGTATTTGATCTTCATTTCATATCATTCTCATCTCTTTATGTGCTATAGTTAATACCCTAAAACTCAGTAAACGTCGCTAAATTCGTAAACTTATTTTCCTTTCCTTATTTTCCCTTCCTGGTTCTCCATAATTATCTCGTTAAGTTGTCCAAGAAGGTTCCTTATTTCCGAAAGAAGATTCTTCATCATTACAGGGATCATTGCAAACAAAATGGACGTTAATCTTCCTTCCTCTCTAGATGATGAGGATTTTTTTTTCTTTCTTTTTTGTGGTCATTGGCGTAAGCTGGTTTTTGCACAGTTTTCGTCTGTGCACGTTGACCGCTGGCGTATAACTATTTGGATTTTTTTTTCTTTGCAATCTCTCTCTCCTCCCTCCTCTCTCTCTTCTCCCACCTTCTCTCTCCCCTCTATCTCTCTCCTCCCCCCTTTCTCTCCCCTCTCTCTCTTTTTCTCTCCTCCCCCACTCTCTCTCTCTCTCTCTCTTTCTCTCTCCTCCCCCTTCCCCCCCACCTCTATCTCTCTCCCTCTCCCTCTCTCTCTCTCTCTCTCTCTCTCCCCCCCTCTATCTCTCTCTCTCCTCTCTCTCTTTCTTTCTTTATCTCTCTCTCTCCTCCCCCATATCTCTCCTCACATCTCTCTCTCTCCTCTCTCTCTTTATAGAAGCGTCTCCGTCATTGCATGATTGCACACTGACCATTCAAACAAACCCCATGAATCCAACGTCCTGATTATACCTTATGTACGTCATTTTTTTTTTTTTTTTTCAGACGAGGTCGCGCTTTGCTATTTCTTTGCTCTTGTTCGATCCCTTCTGTGGTTTTCCTTTCTCCTGAATGAATGGTTGGAAACTTTTTATCTCTACATTTTTTTCTTTTACCGAGTCTATGCACTCTACGCTTTCGTTATATCTAGTTCATTTTATTTTGTTTTTTTTTTTTTTTTTTTTTTACGCTAATTTTGAGAGATTGGTTCTTTTTCTTTTTTCTTTTGGAGTGTCTAAGATGTTCAGATATCGAACGCTGTTGCCGCAGAGGTTCAGTATTTGAGTATTTCTTTTCAGAGAGATATATGAGTTTGTCTGTTTTATTAATATTCATGATCTTCATGAATTCATGATTTTTTTTTATTATTATTTTTTTTTTTATAGTTTCAACGAAATATGGATTACGTATTCCAGTTAGAAGTGTTATGTTATTTCGGGAAATAAATAGAGTACGTCGTAAATTTTATAATGCTAATGATATAGTATATGCATTTTATTTTGCAGTAATGCAAGATGATAACTTGTATACAATACACATTAACCGTATATATTTACATCCTTGTTCGTCTTTGTTGAACCAGAATATCGAACGAAAATCTATAACGAAAAATACTTCAGTCTCATATTCACACGTAAATCAGATTTATCCTCGTCCAATAACCATACAAATGCCATCCAACAACCATAAAAAATACCACCCAATAACCATACAAACGCCACTGTCTCGCAACATACAGATATAGAGCATTATAACACCTTTAGACGCCCCTCTTCCAGCATCTCTCCATGGGTTCCGACTCCCTTCCCACGCCCATATTTGGGCATCGGGGAGACTTCGTTAATGGGTGGGTCTGCCATCGACGTGGGGCATCTGTTATGGGTAATGGGCTGCCGAAAGTCCTCAGACCATCTAACCCCAAATTATTTCCATTCAATAGTTGTGTTTTTCTATTCTCCGGATTAGGCTTATACGGCTGACGGATCTCTTAAATTAATTTCACGGTCAATTTCTTGCAATTCGTCGATGAAGAATGGTAATTTAACCATTAGATTTCTTGAT
>BOPN01001475.1:71500-76500 GCA_017312705.2 Penaeus japonicus
TGTCCCAGATGTCTTTTTATCGTCTGGGAATTACGTTCAATTTATTGCTCGACTCAACGTTGTCTGTAATTTCTATGGGGCGGTAATTGCGGTCTTCCTCTTAAGAAGAGGTTTGGGGGGGGATGGAGGGATGGAGGAGGAGGGGAAGGGGGTGAGGGAGGGGATGGAGGGGAGAGGAGGAGGGGGTGAGGGGGGAGGGGATGGAGGGGGAAGGAGGGGAGGGGAGGAGGGAGGAGGGGGAGGGGGGGAGGAGGAGGAGGAGGAGGGGGGGGAGGGGATGGAGGGGAAGGGGGGAGGGAGGGAGGAGGGGGGGAGGAAGAGAGCTGAGGGGCGGAAGAGGGGGAGGGAGACGGAGGGGGAAGGAAGAGATGAGGAAGGGAGGAGGAGGGAGGGAGGAGGGGAAGGGGGGAGGGAGGATACATAAGCCATAGGTATACGACATGAGAAGTATGTGTGTGTAGGAGGGGGGGGGGCTAATTACCGAGAGGCAGAAGAATAAAGGAACAGAGAGAGAGAGAGAGAAGAGGGGATGACAATGAATCCTTTACGGGGCGCATGAGTGACCTACATGAGTCCGGTCGATACTCCCGAGGGTCACAAGGAGGGGGGAGGGTAGAGGAGGGGGAAGGGGAGAGAGGAGGGACGAGGGGAGAGAGGATGGGGGAGGGGAGAGAGGAGAGGGGAAGGGGGAGGGGAGAGAGGAGGGGAGGGGGTGGGGAGAGAGGAGAGGAGGGGCGAAGGGAGAGAGGAGGGGAGAGGGGAGAGAGGGGAGGAGGGGAGAGAGGAGGGGGGAGGGGAGAGGAGAGGAGGGGCGTGGGGAGAGGGGAGGGGGGGAGGGGAGAGAGGAGGGGGGAGGAGAGAGGGGAGACGGGAGGTTAGAGAGGAGGGGGGAGGGGAGAGAGGAGGAGAGGAGGGGCGAGGGGAGAGAGGAGGGGGGGAGGGACGAGGAGAGGGGGGAAGGGGTGGTGTTATAGATGGAAGGGGAGGGAGAGGTGTGATGAGATAGGGGAGGAGGAGGAGGGGGGAGGGGAGAGAGATGGAGGAAGGAAGGGTATTAGCATGGAATATAATCTCCGTTATTAAGGGGTCGCTTGTGTGTATATTAAGGGAAGAAATGGTAATCCCTCTCTAAAGGGGGGATGAAATGTTTTCTCGAGTTATAAAGAAAAGGGTAATCAGTGTCAGTGTCTCGATGAAAAGGAAAGGGCAGAGAAAATATTCGCAATGCATCAAGAGAGAAGGTATCCTCTAGCATTATTCAGAGATGGTCCCCGCTTCCTTCCTTATACACAAAGGAGAATACAACTTCCACCATTCATACACGGAGGAGAATACACCTCCAGCCATTTACACTCAGTAGGGAATACACCTACCACTCATACACAATAGAGAATACACCTTCGACTCACACAGTAGGGAATACACCTTCCACTCACACACACAAGAGGATACACCTTCCACACAGTAGGAAATACACCTACCACTCACACAGTAGGAAATACACCTTCCACTCACACACAGAAGAAAATACACCTTCCACTCACACAGAAGTGACCACCGCTTCCCTTAATAACACGAAAAGATGGATATAACCCCTTTCTCTTTTCCTCTCCCCAAGGGGAAAAAAAGGGGGGGAATCCTATTAACACAGGGAAAAGCGAGACACTGAAATTGTGTCCCTATTTTCTCGGACAACTGGTAATTGATGCCGTCTCTGTATCGACGGGGGTGTCGCACATTGCATCGTTGATTACGCATGCAATCCCAGCCATAGGAAGGAGAGGTGAGGTAGCCGCTTCGTAGGTCGGAAAGTGTTGCATGAGTTAGACAAAAAAAAAGAAATCACGGGATATCTTAAGACTTTATTTAGACTTATTTAGATTGTGAGAAATTGGAGATGCTGAGACAATATACGAAAGGGAGATAAACATATGGAAGAGGAGAATAGAGGGAGATAAAGAAAGTCACATCATTTTGAGAATGAGATAGTCTTGAAGGAGATGAAACAGATGTGGTTTGCGAGAAGAGGTGATGAAAACAAAACGAGAGGTAAATGTTTTATTCTGTGTGTGTGTGT
Source organism: Penaeus japonicus (assembly GCA_017312705.2). Taxonomy (NCBI): domain Eukaryota; kingdom Metazoa; phylum Arthropoda; class Malacostraca; order Decapoda; family Penaeidae; genus Penaeus; species Penaeus japonicus. The sequence goes on from BOPN01001475.1 coordinate 73,578, forward strand.
GTATGAGATAGAGAGAGGGAGAGAGAGAGAGGGAGAGAGAGAGAGAGAGAGAGAGAGAGAGAGAGAGAGAGAGAGAGAGAGAGAGAGAGAGAGAGAGAGAGAGAGAGAGAGAGAGAGATAATGATAATAATGAAAATAATAACAATAATGACAATAATGATGATAATAATAATGATAATAATGATAATGATGATAATGATAATAATGAAAATAATAATGATAATAAGGACAATAATGGTGATGATAATGATAATAATAATAATAATAATAATAAAAATAATGATAATTACAACGTCGATAAGAAAAATACTACTACTAATAATAATGATAAGGATGATAACAACAACTATGAAAAAGTAACAACAACAACAAAACAACAGCAGCAAATAATCATGCCAAGACAACATCAAACAGCAGTGACCTTGAGATCTGTCCCCGTTACGCAGTCATCTGTCACGGCAGCGAGCAGATGACAGCGCTGGCAGATCTTGTCATGGCTTGGATGTGGGATCTGGTTCTCGTGGGGGGTGGGGTGGGGGTGGGGGGGTTGTCATAACGTCATGCAATCTTGTGTCTGAAACTTTCCCTGACAGTTGTTTGGTGGGTGGTTGCTATGTGGGCGGGAGGGGGGGGGGGGCGGTGGGTGGGAGGTTGTGTGGTTCTTTTTGTTTTCTTTCTCTATGTGTCTTTTGTTTTTGGTTTTATTCTTTTGTTAACTTTCTCTCTCTCTCTCTCTCTCTCCTTTGTTTGTTTTGGGGTTTATATATTTATCGGTATGTCGTTTTTCGTTTTTGTGATTGTACTTGTCTATGCGTATGTATGACAGGCTATTATTAATCTATCTATCTATCACTTCCCTCCGTCGTACATTCCTACTCTCTCTCTCTCCCATTAAACCCCCCGCCCCCCTGGCCCGTCCCCCCCACCTCTTCCCATTTACACCCCCTCCACAATCCCTACAACACCCCCCCCCCCTCTCTCTCTCTTCTATACCACCAACAAAGACGACACACTCAAAAAGACCGCCTCCCCCTCCCCACCCACCCCACCCCCCAAAAAAAACAACAACAATAAAAACACACACACACAAAAGACCACAAAAACCGAACTAAAAGATGTCGGAACCTTCCCAATTCTTAAGCCGGGGGGGTGGGGGACGGGAATCACGTGGTCACATGTTACACAATGCTTCTTCCCTCGACTCGACGCCAGGCATTCAGGCTTTCCACTTCGCAACAAGAACTGGGTCGCCATGACGGAAGCGGGAACTGTGCTACGGGAGAAGGTGACCCACACTCATGACTGGGTGACCGTCGTTGCTGCTGCTGAATCGCTTACTCATCTTCTCATTCAGTCCACGACCAGACACGGGAGAGTTTTGTCTTCTTGCTCTCTTGTTTTTTTTTTTTTTCTTATTCTTCTTTTTCTCCTTCTTCTTCGCTGCTTCTTGTGTCTACTTTTTTTGTGTATTTTCTCGGATTTTTCTATTTTGCCTTCGGCTTTTTCTTTCTTCTGCTTTGTTTTGTTTCGTTCCTCTTCTTTTTACTATTTTTTCTCTCTTCCTCCTCCTCTTTTCTGATTTTTTCTCTCCATCTCATCCTCCTTCTTTTTCCTTTCTTCCTCCTTCTCCCTTTTCTCCCACCTCCTCTCCCTCGCCCATCATTCCCTCTACCTTCTTAAGAAAGCCCGCTTCTCCTCCTCTTCCTCCTCCTCCTCCTTCATTCCTCCTCTCTCCTCTTATTCATCTCTCCCTCCTTCCTTCTTCTCGTCCATTCTTCTTTTCTTCGAATTTTTCCCAGTCGTTTGATTACCTTTCGTCGGCGTTTTGTGGTCACGATTACCGTTTTCCTGTCGTTGTTACCTCTGCTCTCTGAAGGTGGCAATGGCCTCAGGTGTTGTGGTGAGGTGACGTCATCACGCTACGTAATCATGGCTGACATTGCTCTTTCTTTTTGCAGTGTGTTTGTTTTTTCTATAACGGTTTTACTTTCGGAAAATCATGCGCCTTACACACACACACTGACGTTTAAAAGCTGCGACGAATGACGTGACTATGATGATCCAATAATAATGATAAACTCATAATGGTAATTATGATGAAGTCATAATGATAATTATGATAAAATGATGGTAATGATAACAAAGCTAATCCCCATCATCATCATCATCATAACTATGATCATCACAATACTTGCCCTGATGTTGATAAAACAATCAATAACAAAAACGATATTAAATACCAACAACAACAACATCACAATAACGACAAAAATCACCCTTTCTTCCCCAACAGATATCAAAATGATGAAACAAGCGTTGATAATGAGCGTGGTTCTACTGGGCTTCGCGAGCGGTTCCTGGGCAGAGGAAACGGTTCACTCGACCGACAGTGCGCTATACGAAGGCGTTGTCGAACTGGCGAGGAGCTCGACCGTCTACAGCTTCAACTTCAAGAACCTTGTGGTTTACATGATCATTGCGGTAGGTTGGTTGCTCGCGACGTGGCTTGGTTTTGAGCAGTGGTGGTTGTTGTTGATAAGTTGGTTGCTTGAGTGTTTTTATTTTTTTATTTTTTTTTTATAAAACTGTTTAGATGATATTAACGAAACTGTGTGAAATCACTATGTTGATATTGACGAGAAGATATACCAGCTTCCACTGTTTTTATATATATTTTTTTTCTTTGTTGATTAAAGTAGAATAGTTGAGTTAATAAGACGATGGAAAACATTGATTAGATATATCATCGCTAACTATTTCTTATAGGATGCATGGTGATTTACATCAAACAAAACAGATATTTACACGAAATACCAAAAAAAAAAAAAAAAAAGTTAAAACAAACAATACCTCAAAAAACACTGATACACCTTTACTGACTTATCTTCGTGAGCGACGGCATTGAGCGCTACGACTGCCTCAA
>BOPN01001475.1:81500-84000 GCA_017312705.2 Penaeus japonicus
CCCGGCCCCCCCCCCGCCTCCCCCCTCCCCCTTTCCCTCCCCACTCGGCCTATCCCCCGCCTCCCCCCTCTCCCCCATTCCCCCACCCCTTTCCCTCCCCACTCGGCCCATCCCCACCTCCCCCTCTCCCCCATTCCCTCCCCCACATTTCCCCTCCCCACTCGGCCTATCCCCCGCCTCCCCCCTCCCCCTTTCCCTCCCCACTCGGCCTATCCCCCACCTCACCCCTCTCCCCCATTCCCTCCCCCACTCGGCCTCTCCCCCATTCCCTCCCCCATTTCCCTCCCCACTCGGCCTATCCCCCGCCTCCCCCTCCCCTTTCCCTCCCCCCTCCCGGCCTATCCCCGCCTCCCCCTCTCCCCCATTCCCTCCCCCATTTCCCTCCCCACTCGGCCTATCCCCCGCCTCCCCCCTCCCCCTTTCCCCTCCCCACTCCGGCCTAATCCCCACCTCACCCCTCTCCCCCATTCCCTCCCCCATTTCCCTCCCCACTCGGCCTATCCCCCGCCTCCCCCCTCCCCCTTTCCCTCCCCACTCGGCCTATCCCCCACCTCCCCCCTCTCCCCCATTCCCCCACCCCTTTCCCTCCCCACTCGGCCTATCCCCCACCTCCCCCCTCTCCCCCATTCCCTCCCCCATTTCCCCTCCCCACTCCCGGCCTATCCCCCGCCTCCCCCTCCCCCTTTCCCCTCCCCCCCACTCGGCCTATCCCCCACCTCACCCCTCTCCCCCATTCCCCTCCCCCCATTTCCCTCTCACTCGGCCTATCCCCCACCCTCCCCCTCCCCCTTTCCCTCCCCACCCGGCCTATCCCCCCCCTCCCCCCTCTCCCCCCTTCCCCCCCCCCTTTCCCTCCCCACTCGGCCTATCCCCCACCTCCCCCCTCTCCCCCATTCCCTCCCCCATTTCCCTCTCCACTCGGCCTATCCCCCGCCTCCCCCCTCCCCCTTTCCCTCCCCACTCGGCCTATCCCCCGCCTCCCCCCTCTCCCCCATTCCCCCACCCCTTTCCCTCCCCACTCGGCCTATCCCCCACCTCCCCCCTCTCCCCCATTCCCTCCCCCATTTCCCTCCCCCTCCGGCCCCTATCCCCCGCCTCCCCCCTCCCCCTTTCCCTCCCCACTCGGCCTATCCCCCACCTCACCCCTCTCCCCCCATTCCCCCCACCCCTTTCCCTCCCCACTCCGGCCTATCCCCCCACCTCCCCCCCTCTCCCCCATTCCCTCCCCCATTTCCCTCCCCCTCCCGGCCCTATCCCCCGCCCTCCCCCACTCCCCTTTCCCTCCCCCACTCGGCCCCTGTCCCCCGCCTCCCCCTCTCCCATTTCCCTCCCCATTTTCCCTCCCCACTCGGCCTATCCCCCGCCTCCCCCCTCCCCCTTTCCCTCCCCACTCGGCCTATCCCCCACCTCACCCCTCTCCCCCATTCCCTCCCCCATTTCCCTCTCCACTCGGCCTATCCCCCCGCCTCCCCCTCCCCTTTTCCCCTCCCCACTCGGCCTATCCCCCCACCTCACCCCCTCTCCCCCATTCCCTCCCCCCATTTCCCCTCCGCTCGGCCTATCCCCCACCCTCCCCCTCCCTTTCCACCCTCCCCACTCGGCCTATCCCCCACCTCCCCCCTCTCCCCCCATTTCCCCCCCCCACCCCTTTCCCTCCCCCACTCCGGCCTATCCCCACCTCACCCCCTCTCCCTCATTCCCTCCCCATTTCCCTCCCCCACTCGGCCCCTCCCCCCGCCTCCCCCACCCCCCTTTCCCTCCCCACTCGGCCTATCCCCCCCCACCTCCCACCCCTCTCCCCCATTCCCCCCCCCCTTTCCCTCCCCACTCGGCCTATCCCCCACCTCCCCCCTCTCCCCCATTCCCTCCCCCATTTCCCTCCCCACTCGGCCTATCCCCCGCCTCCCCCCTCCCCCTTTCCCTCCCCACTCGGCCTATCCCCCGCCTCCCCCCTCTCCCCCATTCCCCCACCCCTTTCCCTCCCCACTCCCCCTATCCCCCGCCTCTCCCCTCTCCCCCATTCCCCCACCCCTTTCCCTCCCCACTCGGCCTATCCCCCGCCTCCCCCCTCTCCCCCACCCCCTACCCTCCCCACTCGGCCTATCCCCCGCCCCCCCTTCCCCCATCCCTTTCCCTCCCCCCCTCCCCGGCCCTCCCCGCCTCCCCCCCTCCTCCCCCATTCCCTCCCCCATTTCCCCCTCCCCCACTCCGGCCTATCCCCCGCCTCCCCCCTCCCCTCATTCCCTCCCCCATTTCCCTCCCCACTCGGCCTATCCCCCGCCTCCCCCCTCTCCCCCATTCCCGCTCCCCCCATTTCCCTCCCCCCCTCGGCCTATCCCCCGCCTCCCCCCTCCCTCCCCCCCATTCCCTCCCCCATTTCCCTCTCCACTCGGCCTATCCCCCCGCCTCCCCACTCGGCCTATCCCCCACCTCACCCCTCTCCCCCATTCCCTCCCCCATTTCCCTCTCCACTCGGCCTATCCCCCCGCCTCCCCCTCCC
>BOPN01001475.1:124000-129000 GCA_017312705.2 Penaeus japonicus
TTTCCACTTGTAAGTGTGTGTGAGTGTATGCACGTGCATCTACGCGTGCATGTGCATCAAAATGCAATATTAATTTCTCCTCATCACCCGCGCTTCAAGATTTCATAAGCCGCCAATCGAGCTGAAGGGAAAACGAGCCAGACAAAAGGATCCAATAAAAATCACACGACCTTTTTCCCTCCTCGGTTTCCCTTCTGACTTTCGCTGTCCACTCAAAGCCGGTTTATAAGGTCTGGTAATAAGCTGAACCGTGTCGGGTGCTTCTCTCTCTCTCTCTCTCTCTCTCTCTCTCTCTCTCTCTCTCTCTCTCTCTCTCTCTCTCCTGTCTCCTCTCTTCTTCTCCTCTTCTCTTCTAATGTACGTCTCTTTCTTTTCGTCTTTCTTTCCTTCTTGGTCATCTCTCTTTCCTTTCTCTCTGTCTTTTCCTTCGTCTCTTTCCTTCGTCTTTTTTTTTGTTAGTCACTTCTCTTTCTCCTTTACTATCTCTCTTTTTCTTCATCTCCTCTTCTCTCCCTCTATCCCCTCTCTCTTGCCTGTTTCCCTTTCCTTCATTCTCTCTTTCTTCTTTTTTCTCCTCTTCTCTTCCTGTTTCCTCTATCCCGTTTCTCCTTCATTTCATTATTTCTCTTCCCTCTTCCTTCTTCTCTGTTCCGCTTCTTTCCTCTTTCTTCCTCTCTTCTCCCCTCTTTCCTTTCTCTTTTTTCCTCTACCTCTTCTCCTTCCCTTTACTCTTCTCCTTTTCTTCCCGTCCTCTTTCCCTTTCCTCCCCCTTCCCCTTCTCTCCTCCCCCTTTCTCTTCTCTCCTCTCCTCCCCCATTCTCTTTTCCCTCTTTCCCCTTACCCTTCTCTCCCTTATTCCATATTCATCTTCTTCTCCATACCTCCCTTCTCCTTCTTTCCCTTCTTTCTCATTCCCTCTCCCCCTTCTCCCTCCCCCATATCATCCCTTCTCCTCTCCTCCTCCCCTTCCCCCTCCCACATATCTCCCCCCTCCCCCCTTCCCCCCTCACGGCAGTCGTAGGGAGGTCGAACGGGAAAGGAGTAGCTGTTCACTGTTCAGTCAGTGTTCAGTCAGTGTTCAGTCAGTGATCAGTCACTCCCCTCAATGTTCAAGGTTTAATCCACGTTTTCAGTCATACGGTGTCCGAGTTAATGGTTCAGTCACTGTTCAGTCAATTATCATTATTTTTTTTATCTCGTTTCTAGTCGCCGTCCAGTCGTTCACAGTTGTTCCATCACTTCTCCCCTCCTCCCCACCCCCACCTCCCCTTCTATACCCCTCCCCCCTCCCCACCCCACCCCACCTCCCTCTCTTCTATACTCCTCCCTCTCCCACCCCGCCCCAATCACCTCTCTCTATACCCCCCCCCCTCTAAAGGACTCGCATGGAGTGGTGTCTCTTCCTTTGATCAACGTCGAGGTTTAGTCAAGTGTTGCAGGAGTTGCAAGAGTTGAAGGAAGAAGAGGGAATATATTGTTGAAATTTCTGATTTTTTTTTTGTTTTTCTTTTTTTTTTGCTTCATTTTATGATATTGATGTTATATTGATGTGTGTGTTTGTGTGCTTTTTGCTGTGATTTATTGATTTATTGATTTATTTGTGTTGCGTTTTTGTCTTATGTATCTGGTGACGTCATGGTGTTGATAAAGATGTGTTATGGTAATGAGAATAATGATGATGGTAAGGATGGTGATAATGATGATAATAGTAATTACAGTTATGATGATGATGACGATAAGATGATGACGATGTGTTATAACAATCCCGATGATAATAAACAAATTATATTTATGACAATAAAGATGATGATGGTGATGATGATGATAATAATGATAATAATAATAATAAAAATTATAATGATATTTTTAGCATTGTTATGAACATTACAATAATATAAATGAACATACCTGAGACACAAAAAAAACATTATGTTAATTAACCTCAATCTCATTCATCAATCAAATCACAAAATTGCTTGCGTTTGCATGCATCATGATAATTAATCTAATACGCCTCAGTCATAGGAATAAAAGTTTTTTTTTTTTTTTTTTTTTTTTTTTTTAATTGCATTATCAGAAACCTCAATACCTCTAATAATCTCTGCATTGCTTGTGCTTGCATGCATGAATCATGAAGCTAGATCTAACACACTATAGTCATGAGTCTGTGCAATTGTATAATCAGACACGCCTTTGTAGATATAAATACACGTCTAATTATAATAAATCTACAAATAGGCAAGTACAAGGAAGGAGGTTATTGAGATAAAATACAGGTAAGTAGGTGCAAATAACAAGATAATACAGCGAAAGCTAAAGTTGCAATAAGTAATGCAATGCAAGACAAGTACAAGTGACAAGATGATACTGAACATCATAAGTTATTATTAGACACATGCAAGCAACAATATGATATAAGATAAAGCATAAGTTACAGGTACAGCCAATTCACTAATGCAACATAAGCCACATACAAAATCAATAAACCGGTACAACATAAACCACATATACAGGTTATAAACTTTACAACATAGGCCACATACTTAAGCAATACAACATAACCTACATAACCTACAGCAAAAGCGATAACCTAAACCAACATAAACCACACACAAAGCCAAAAAATTAGCACAACATAAACCAATACAACATAACCTACACACAAAATCAATGAACTAAAAAACAACACGCGCCACAGATGATTAACTCAAACAACATAAAACACATAAACACAAGCAACAAACCAAAAACAACATGCGCCACAGATGATAAACTTAATACAACATAAACCACATAAACACAAACAAAACAAACTAAAACCACATGCGCCACAGATGATTAACTCATACAACATAAACCACATAAACACAAGCAACAAACCAAAAACCACATGAGCCAACATACACAGACGATAACCAAATACAACATAAGCTACAGGTAGGTACACAGAAGTGGTTACTCTGGCGACCTAATTGCAACGGGAAATTAGGGGGCGTGGTTGCAACCTGCTGGAGGGAGGGGGGGGGGAGGAAGGGGTTGGGGGGGGGGGGGGTGGAAGGCGAGGCCAAAGGGTAGATATCGAGGGAGGCTGAAAGGGTGGATGAGGAGGAGAGAGAGAGTGAGAGAGAGAGAGAAAGAGAGAGAGAGAGAGAGAAGGAGACAGAGAAGAAGACGGGCATAGAAAGAGGGAAGGAGAGAGAGAGAGAGTTAGAGAAAGAGAGAGAGAGAGAGAGAGAGAGAGAGAGAGAGAGAGAGAGAGAGAGAGAAGGAGACAGAGAAGAAGACGGGAGAAAGAGGGAAGGAGAGAGAGAGAGAGAGAGAGAGAGAGAGAGAGAGAGAGAGAGAGAGAGAGAGAGAGAGAGAGAGAGAGAGAGAGAGAGAGAGAGAGAGAGAGAGAGAGAAGACGGGCATAGAAAGAGGGAAGGAGAGAGAGAGGGAGAGAGAGACAGAGAGACAGAGGGAGAGAGAGAGAGAAGGAGAGAGAGAGAGATAGAGAGAGAGAGAGAAAGGAAAAAAAAAATCCTGAAATGGAGGAGACGTCAAGAAGAAAGTAGGAGAAAAGAACTCAACATAAAAAACAACAAACGAAAAGGAAGGAAACAAGAAAGAAAGACGAAGCAAAACAAAGAAACAAACAAAGAACGAAGGAACAGCAATACGAGCAGAACGAATAAAAAGCAAAGGGGAGTGAAGAGCCATGAAGAGAGGTCGGAAAGAAAGAAAAATAATGGAAGTAGACGAGAGAGAGAGAGAGAGAGAGAGAGGAGGTAGGGATGAAGGGGAGGAGGGGAAGGAGAGAGAGAGAGAGGGAGGGAGAGGGGGGAGGTGAGAGTGGAGGAAGGGAGGAAGAGAGAGGGAGAGAGAGGGAGGGAGGGAGGGGGGGGAAGAGAGTGTACGGAGGGAGGAAGGAGAGAGAGAGGGGGTGAGGGAGGGAGGGAGGAGAGAGAGAGAGGAGGGAGTGAGGGAGGGGGGAGGAGAGTGGAGGGAGGAAGGAGAGAGAGAGAGGGGGGAGGGGAAGGAGAGAGAGAGGAGGGAGGGAGAAAGAGAGAGGAGGGAGGGAGGGAGGGAGGGGGTGGAATGAGGGAGGAAAGAGAGAGAGATAGGAGGGAGGGGAAGGAGAGACGGAGGGGGAGAAGAGGACGGGGGACGGGAGAGAGAGGAAAGAGAGAGGGAGAGAAAGGGAGAAGGAAGAAGAGTGCAAAGAGAGAGGAGGAGGAAGCATTGAGCAAGGGAGGCAGGGAAGGAGAGAGGAGAGGAAGGGGGGGTGGAGTGGGGGGGGGGGGCGAAGTATGAAAAGAAGCAATAGGGAAGAGAGAAAGCAGGAGAGGAAAGGCAAATAGTGTAAATTGCAAGGAATAGACTGGGGGGTACACAGTATACATATGTGAGAAAGAGGGAGAGAAAGAGAGAGAGAGAGAGAGAGAGAGAGAGAGAGAGAGAGAGAGAGAGAGAGAGAGAGAGAGAGAGAGAGAGAGAGAGAGAGAGAGAGAAATAGAGACAGAGAGATAGAAATAGAGAGAGAGAGAGAGAGAAAGAGAGAGAGAGAGAGAGAGAGAGAGAGAGAGAGAGAGAGAGAGAGAGAGAGAGAGAGAGAGAGAGAGAGAGAGAGAGAGAGAGAGAGAGAGCAAGAGCAAGAAAGAGAAGAGAGAGAGCGAGAGAGAAGAGAGAGAGGAAAGAGGAAACGCAAGATTAGGGGGCGGGGGATGGAGGGGAGGGAAGGAGGGGGGGATTAAGGTTAGAGCGAGAGGGCGAGAGGAAGGAAGGTCTTGTAATATCCTGCTTATTTCTTCCTTTTTCTGACCTCTTCCTCTTTCCGCAGTCGCTCCACTATAGTATCATGTCTCAGGATGGGCTAGCGTCAGATAGATAGATAGATAGATAGATAGATAGGTAGATATTTATATAAATATTTGTCTCTCTTTCACTCACACACTTACAAATACAGTCACAAATACACACACAAACACACTCACATCCCCCACCCCCACACTCACCCCTCA
>BOPN01001475.1:134000-136500 GCA_017312705.2 Penaeus japonicus
ATAACCGCAGCCATGTACCTTAGCATAACCCATGATCACAGAATCCGCCCGCTGCATCGGAGGTCATAATATGGAAATAACTAAATATCTATGTCGCTATTATGTCATGCGGGTTTGAAAGTGCTTTTTCTTTTCCCTTTTTGCTCTTTGGTTCTGTCTTTCCTTTCTTTTCCTGTCTGTTTGGTTGTATGTCTGTGTGTTTGTTTGTATGTCTGCGTGTCTCTCTGTTTCTCTCTCTCTCTGTCAGTCAGTCTGTCTGTCTGTCTCTCTCTCTCTCTGTCAGTCTGTCTGTCTCTGTCTGTCTGTATGTCTGTCTGTCTGTCTCTCTCTCTCTCTGTCAGTCTGTCTGTCTCTGTCTGTCTGTATGTCTGTCTGTCTGTCTCTCTCTCTCTCTCTCTGTCAGTCTGTCTGTCTCTCTCTGTCAGTCTGTCTGTCTGTCTGTCTGTCTGTCTGTCTCTCTCTCCCTCTCTTTCACTCCCTCCCTCTCTCTCTCTCCCGCTCCCTCAATCAATCAATCTCCTTATCTCTTCATTTCCTTCCACCTTTTATCTCTCTTCTTGAAGGAGATAAACCGATCTTAAGATTTAACCAAGAGGGAGTAAACCTCTTTATGAAACCGAGTTCTCTTGCTTATACTTCCTTTACAATCCTCTTTAAAGAGATCGAAACCTTTACTGCATCTTCTGAAAGGGAGTTGGATGAAACGTTCCTATTCGCTTTTTTGAGGATCCGTTTGAGATGTGAATGTCGTTTGTCAGGGAACTTTTATTGTTGTTTCTGTATTGATCTGATATTGATCTGTTATGCTAAGAGTTCATCGTCATACGTACATACATCTAAACATTTGATAAATTAACATGTTTTTTCTTAATCATACATCCGATAAACATATTACGTTATGCAACTCGTCAACTGAAACCATGATATTTTTTATAGAATCTATATCATATTTTACATCGAAATGTTGAATAAATTGTCTGATTATTATGGAAAGGGAGAAAGCGATGTATTCTGCTCGCGGGTCTTATAAATGTTGATATTCATGCTGAGAATGCAAAAGGAGGTGTTTAGGAGATGTTGCAAGAACCTAATCATTATATATGGGTCTTGTTGCAAAGCTTTATTGCAATGTACAATATCATAATCTTCCGCTCCGGGCTTAGTTCTTATTCTTTTCATCTATCCATCTCTTTATCTATCTATTTATCTATCAATTTTCATTTATCTTTTCATTCATTCATATTATTCCATCTATTAATTTATCTATCCGTATTTTGGTGAATAACTTGCGTACCTGATATGTTATAATTTAATTAAACCTAATCCTTAATGACTAAATATATAAATAAACAAAAGGACAAGTAAGTAAACAGATAGACTTATGAAAAGCTGAATAAATGAATAGGGAACAGACGAACAAAAGATAAATACAAAACACACAAAAAAAAAACAAAAAAACTCAAAAGTAAGAATATTATTTCCACTCAGTCGCTCCAGTATCGATGTAGCGCTAAAGGGAATGTAGCGGTAATTGCTATCTTCTAGGTGTACGTAGCGGGATCGAGTTCCTTAGCGCTCACCAACGGACTCCTCTTGTAAGTTGATCCTGAATTCCTGTGGTAGCCAGATGGCACGGCGAGAGAGGAAGGGGAAGGACGTAGGAGATGGGGCTTGTTTCGTGTCGACGGGGGCTTGTTTCGTGTCGACGGGGGCTTGTTTCGTGTCGATGGGGGCTTGTTTCGTGTCGATGGGGGCTTGTTTCGTGTCGACGGGGGCTTGTTTCGTGTCGATGGGGGCTTGTTTCGTGTCGATGGGGGCTTGTTTCGTGTCGATGGGGGCTTGTTTCGTGTCGATGAGGGCTTGTTTCGTGTCGACGGGTCCTTTTTTCGTGTTCATGAGGCATAGTTCGTGTTGATGGTCCATATTACGTACTTCACCACATATATTGCATGTGTTGTGTCTACGTATTTAAAACTCAATGTTGTATTATGGTCCTTCAAAACCTTACGTGTTCTTAGACATCATACCACAGAGTAAAACCGTATCCTGAAAATTAATACTCGTCTTCTTAACTTCATTCTCCGTTCCTGTGCTGTAAAAGTTCCCTGCTTGGTGTTCCTTCTACGTACCCTTTCGGCTGACAGTGCTTGCAACCGTGACCTCTCGTTGACATCTGCAATATGTTTTTTTGTTTTTCATCACCTGCAGAACGGGATCAAGTTCATAATGTTTTGTTTTAAAACCTGTGACACGACATTTTACTTTAGGACAGGTTAAGGAACCTATTTTGTACACCTGTATTGCAACTTCTTGTTTATCAGCTGCGCTCTTCGATATTGCTTCGCTCACTTCACATCTGAACCGTGACTCATCTCACGTATCATGAACCCTCTCGGCCTGCACGCCTGGTCAACTTTCTCTCATCTCTGTGTCTCGCTCTGTCTCTCTCTCTCTCTCTCTCTCTCTCTCTCTCTCTCTCTCTCTCTCTCTCTCTCTCTCT
>BOPN01001475.1:139000-141500 GCA_017312705.2 Penaeus japonicus
ACTATAAAGATAATCATTATCTACCTTCTATCTAAACTATGAGACATTCTTATAATACAGCATGACACATCACAGAAGAGATAATTGGAATTAAATACCAAGTCATTACGTTTTCAATAGGTAATTACTTCCATCTATTATATACTATTATGGGGAGAGGCTGTTCTTCGTATTTGTTTAAGATTAATAAATGTTTTTCGAGAAGTAATATTTTCGAGTTTATGTGTTTTGAAATTGAACAGCATATCTACTGTTATCTGATTATTATCATCTACTGTTATTGCTTATCATCTACTTATTATCATCTTCTGTTATTGCTTATCATCTACTAATTATCATCTACTGTTATTGCTTATCACCTACTAATTATCATCTACTGTTATTGCTTATCATCTACTTATTATCATCTTCTGTTATTGCTTATCATCTACTTATTATCATCTTCTGTTATTGCTTATCATCTACTTATTATCATCTACTTATTATCATCTACTGTTATAGCTTATCATCTACTTATTATCATCTTCTGTTATAGCTTATGTTGGAATATAATATTTAAGCATATTGGGTCTTTTATATTGGTTTATATTTATAATATGTTTAAGATTCATATCGAGATGTGAATTCATTGCAGGTTTTGCAGTTTGCGTAATGCAAATATATCCATCTTTCTTTGTGACATTATTTTTTTTATTGTTATCATTGTTATTATAATGAGAATAATGATAATGATGATAATGAGGAATAATGATAATGATACTAACTATCATGATGACTTTTCTTTTGGAATATTTTCGTTTTATATGTCTTATAATTCATTGGCATTACTGTAGTTATTATCATCATGATCACCATTATAAATATTATTACTATTATCATTGTTACAATTTTATTATCATCATTATTATCATCATTATCATTACTACAATTACTATCATTTCTGCTGTTACATTCTTGTGATTATTATCTTTCATGTTTTTAGTGATATTATTGTTATTATTATCATTATCATTAACATTTTGGAATATAGAATCATCTTTTTTCTCGAAATTTATTTATTCTATTATTTTATAAATCTCATTCAATCTATCGTCATCATAATTGGTATCATTATTATTGTTACTGTTATCATTATTATAATTATCATTATTATTATCATTATTATTATCATTATTGTTATTATTATTGTTATCATTATTATTATCATTATTATTAGCATTATTACCATTATTACTGTGATCATTATTATTATTATTATTATTATCATTATTATTATTATCATTATCATTATTATTATTATCATCGGTTCATATTTCAACCATTATCCTCTTCCTTGTTATTATTATTGTTATTGAAATTATCACTATTACTATTACTGTTAGCATTATTAGTATCATGATTACTATCATATGATAATCATTATCATCATTATCATTATTATCATATTGTTATTAGTATAATTATCATCATCATTACTCTTGAGCGTGACTATTCTTACCATTGTTGTTCTTAATGATAATGATGATAATAATAATAATGATAATCATCATCATCATCTTCATCATCACCATCCTCATCATAATCATCACCATCACCACCATCATCATCACCCTCCTCCTCATCATCATCACTATCATCACCATCATCACCACCACCATCATCATCATCACCATCACCATCAAACACACCATTAAACAAAGATCATATCACACATCCAACAGTGACATCATGACATCAAAACCACATCATAGAGCAACGTCGAGAAAGAAAGGTCACATAATACAACATCAATATTTCGTATGCAAATTATTAATCCTCTTGCAATCACCCCTTGTTATCAATGATCATTAAGACATTATATCGTTCAACTGCCAAGACTATCCAGTGTGTTTATAGTGCATTAACCAAGTGGAAGTCACTCGATGCATTTTGAAACTAGACGTAAACACAGAGAGTCAGTGTGGGATGGTTAAACTGTTTTTTTTTTTTTTTTTTTTCTTCTTTTTTTTTAGAAGGTGAGGATGTTCAGATTTAGAAATACGTGAGTTTGATTTAGATATTGAGGGAATTAGGGCGTTTTAGAGGCGGGTGGACTGGTGGAGCTTAGAATGGATGTGGTGGAGTTCTTTAGGTTTCAAAAGTGGAATGGTTTTGAAATGGACTGAATTAAAGGTATAGTTTGTTATATATATATATATATATATATATATATATATATATATATATATATATATATATATATATATACATACATATATATATATATATATATATATATATATATATATATATATATATATATATATGTGTGTGTGTGTGTGTGTGTGTGTGTGTGTGTGTGTGTGTGTGTGTGTGGGAGAGAGAGAGAGAGAGAGAGAGAGAGAGAGAGAGAGAGAGAGAGAGAGAGAGAGAGAGAAAGAGAGAGAGAGAGAGAAAGGAAAAAAGAAACAGAAAGAAAGAGAGAGAAAGAGAGACATAGAGAGAGAGAGAGAAAGAAAGA
>BOPN01001475.1:159000-161500 GCA_017312705.2 Penaeus japonicus
ATACGCTCACACACACACACACACACACATGGATACGCTCACACACACACGCACACACACATGGATACGCTCACACACACACATATGGATACGCTCACACACACACACACACACATGGATACGCTCACACACACACACACACACACATGGATACGCTCACACACACACACACACACACACATGGATACGCACACACACACACACACACACACACACACACACACACACACACACACACACACACACACACACACACACACACATGGATACGCTCACACACACACACACACACACACACACACACACATGGATACGCTTACACACACACACACACACACACACACATGGATACGCTTACACACACACACACACACACACACACACACACACACACACACACACACACACATGGATACGCTCTCACACACACCACCACCCACCACTGCCATGGTTATTATCACACCACCACACACCACAACCAACACCACCACACACACACACATGGATACGCCCACACACGGATACGCTCACACACACACACACACACACATGGATACGCTCACACACACACACACACACACACACACATGGATACGCTCACACACACACACACACACACACACACACACACACACACATGGATACGCTCACACACACACACACACACACACACACACACACACACACACACACACATGGATACGCTCACACACACACACACCAGTACCTTTTTCACAAGACATTTTTCTCTCTTGTTAATCCTTTTCTTACCTTCATATTTTGCTAGCATATATTACGTAATATTTCATACTCTTTGCCTGATATTTCTTATCCTAATGACTGTTGATATGTTATGCAAATGTACCGGGAACCGTTTTATCTTGAGTTTAGTATAACCCAATTTGATATAACCTAATTTGGTACAACTCAATTTGGTACAACCCAATTTGGTACAACTCAATTTGGTACAACCCAATTTGGTACAACCCAATTTGATATTACCCAATTTGGTACAACCCAATTTGGTACAACCCAATTTGATATTACCCAATTTGATACAACCCAATTTGGTACAACCCAATTTGATATTACCCAATTTGGTACAACCCAATTGCAGCGTCTTCTCCACTTCATCATCGTCATAGTCATCACAAATTATGCGGGTAGTGATGGGATGATGATGGTGGTGATGATAATTGTGTTGACGATGAAATGAAGAAGTGATGAAGATCCCTCCCCTTCCTACTCCACCCCCCCCCCCTCTTTCATCCTCCTCCTTCCCCTTCCTCCCTCTCTCCTCTTCCTCTCTTTCCTCGTCTTCTTCTTTCCTTTTCTTCGAACCTCTTTCATCCACCTAACTCCCTCCTCTCTCTCCCTTCCACTTCCCTTCCTCCCACCTCTTTCATCCTCCTTCCTCCCTTATCTCCCTCCCCTTTTTCCCACTTCTTTCATCCTCCTCCCTCCCTCCTCTCTCTCCCTTTCTCTCCTCTTCCTCCAACCTCTTTCATCCTCCTACCTCCCCTCCCCTTCTTCCCTCCCCTCCCTCCCTCCCTCTCCTCCCTCCCCTCCCTCCCTCCTCCCTCCCTCTCTCCCTCCCCTCCCTCCCTCATCCTCCCCTCCCCCCTCTCCTCCCTCCCCTTCTTCCCTTTCCTCCCTCCCTTCCTCCCACCTCTTTCATCCTCCTCCCTCCTCTACCTCCTCTCCCCTCCCTCCCACCTCTTTTATCCTCCTCCCTCCTCTACCTCCTCTCCTCTCCCTCCCTCCCTCCCTCCCTCCCCTCCCTTCCCTCTCTCTCTCCCTCCCTCCTCTCCTTTCCCTCCCCCTCCCTCCCCTCCTCTCCCTCCCTCCCCTCCCCCTCCCCCTCCCCCTCCCCCTCCCTCCCCTCCCTCTCCTCCTCCATCCTCCCCTCCCCCCCCTCCCCTCCCCTCCCCTCCCTCCCTTCCCTCCCCCCTCACCCCCCTCTCCTCCCCCTCTCCTCCCCATCTATCTTTCTATCTATCTCTATCTCTCTCTCTCTCTCTATCTCTATCTCTCTCCCTCCCTCCCTCTCTCCCTCCCTCCCTCCAAAACAAATAATCAATATCGCAGGCGCATAAAGAAGTCCGGATAACACTGTAACTATTATTGTTTCCTCGCATCTCTACTTTAACAGATGACTGACTGACTGTCTCACGGCGGGGCGGTGTGATGCTCGGGGTAGTGCTTATGGTGATGGTGATGATGATGGTGATGGTTATGGTGGTGGTGGTGGGGATGGTTATGGTGGTAGTAGCTGGGGGTAAGATGGTGGTGTTTGATGGGTGTGTGAGGGTGGTGGTAGCTGGGTGTATGGTGGTGATGGTGATGATGGTGGTGGTGATGATGGTGATGGTAGCTGGGTGTAAGATGGTGGTAAGATGGTGGTGTTTGATGGGTATGTCATGCTCGGGGTAGTGCTTATGGTGATGGTGATAAGATGGTGGTGTTTGATGGGTGTGTGAGTGTGGTGGTAGCTGGGTGT
>BOPN01001475.1:220502-223002 GCA_017312705.2 Penaeus japonicus
TATATATATATACAAATTAATATGTATTATTTTATTTATCATCATTTTTTTAACTATTACTACTCTCATTATTGCCATTTTCATTTTATTTTTCATTAACATCATTTGCATTACTACCAGAGTAGTAGTAGTAGTAGTTGCAGTATTATTACTTTATTTGTAATTGTTGTTATTGTTATTATCATTGTCATTATTGTTATTATTATCATTATTGCCATTACTTTTATTATTATCATTATTGCCATTACTTTCATTATCATTATTACAATCAGCACTGTAAATATTACTGTTATCATTATTATAATTATTATTATTCTTTACCCTTATATCTATCTATATTGTTGCTATCATCATCATTATCATCATTTTCAATATTATTGCTAGGATTACCATTTCTGTCATCTTGATTACACTTAATTCCATTGATACTTGTTAACAATACCATTAACTATATTTTCTATGATTGACCCTATAGTTATTAACCCGGAGGATATAAGGCCTATAATTGTGTTTGTTCGACCCAAGGAGACGGGAAACAGCCTTTTAATTATTCTAATACTAGTCTTACACAACGGAAGAGAGGATAAAGAGAAGGTAAAGAGGAAGGTGACTTGTGATTGTCAAAAAAAATAAAAAATAAAAAAAAAAAAATAATAATAATAATAATAGTTAGATTTTACAATTTTTTCTGTGACGTCACGTTCGAGTTAACCGGAGACCGCATCGAACGGGTTAATTGGTTATAGTAACGTATCAATAGGCGTAATTCATTCTTATCATTATCATTATTTCTGTATCGTCGTTATCGTTAATTTGGTCATCTTTTTATCCTTATCATTACCATTATCATGATTATTATTGACATAATCATCATGGTTATGCTTATTATCATCATCATGATTATCATTAAATGTATCAGTATCATCATTGTCAGTATCATCATCATCATTTTTTATATCATCATTATCATTATGAATGCTAGGATCATTATTGATGTTTTTACTATCATTGTCATTCTTGTCATTATCATAATCATTATCAATATTTATTATCATTATCATCATTAATATATATTGTTTTTGTTATTGTTCTTAATATCATCACCATTATCATTGTCAATATATTTGTTCTTTAGTTTTTGTCTTTACTGTTATCATCTTTAGATCATTATTATTAATATAATTTTTAACATTTCTACTGTCATTATTATTATCAATATCATCGTCATTATCAATTCAATTGCCTTTATCATTATCCTCCTTATTATCGTTATTACTAGCCTATTGTCATCATTATTATTATCATTATCAACATCCCTATCATCACTATTATAATTATCAACATCCCTATCATCATTATTATTTTTAAAGTGCTTAATACTATTGCCATTATCAGTTACATAATCTTTGTCTTAAGCCCGTTGTTAATTTTCATTACCTTCATCATCATAATCATTACTATCATTATCAACATTTATATCGCAATTATTACCAATATTGTTGTTATCATCATCATCATCTTTATTAACATAAGCATTATCATCATCCTTGTCATTGTTATCATTAACACTAATGACCTGATAATGACCTAATAATTATCATTATCCATTCATTGTCACTGGAATTTTATCATTAATATCATCATCAATATTACTATTACCATTATCACATTCCGACCATTCCTCCCCCATTCACATTATCCACCCCCTCTCTCTCCCTCCCTTCCTCCCTTCCTCCCCACCTTTACCCCTCCCCCACCACCCCCACCCCCACCATCCCCCCACCCCAACCCCTCTCCCCAACCTTCCCCCACCCCCCACCCCCCTCTCCCCTCCCTTCCCCCACCGAAATATTTCCCCCCAACCATCCCCAACCCCCCTCCACCCAACCCCAACCCCCAACCCCCCCACCCACCCCAACCCCCCAGCCAACCCCCCAGCCAACCCAACCTCAGCCAGTGACAACACCAAACCTCTCTCTGCCAACAGCCGAGCCACCGAAGCGAAGGGACACGAGAGAAATCTTTCCGCTAGACTCCAACATGTGAATATAAAGCGTAAAGTGTGTCAGATCAGGTATGCAAGGCGATTACTGTATCAGGAGCTCAGAAGCTTTCTTTCTGTTTGACAACACGCACAAAGGAGCCAAAGATCCCTTGAATAAACCAGTGTCAAAACCGCCCTCGTGTGTGTCTGTGTGTCTGTGTGTGTGTGTGTGTGTGTGTGCGTGTTTGTGTGTGTGTTTGTGTATGTGCTTGTGTGTGCATGTGTGCTTGTGTGTGTGTTTGTGTGTGTATGCTTGTGTTGTGTTTATGATTGTGTGTGTGTGTGTTTGTGTGTGTGTTTGTGCGTGTGTGTGCTTGTATGTGTGTGTATGTGTGGTGGGAGTGTGTGTGCCTGTGCGTGTGTGTGTGCTTGTGTGTATGTGCTTGTGTGTGTGTGCTTGTGTGTATGTGCTTGTGTGTATGTGCTTGTGTGTGTGTGCTTGTGTGTATGTGCTTG
>BOPN01001475.1:233002-235502 GCA_017312705.2 Penaeus japonicus
TGTATATGTGTATGAATGTGTGTATGTGTGAGATTGTGTGAGTGTTTGTGTTTGTTTGTTTGCTTGGGTGTGCGTGTTTGTGTGTGTGTGTGTGTGTTTGTTTGTTGTGGGTGTTTGAGTGTGTTTGTGTGTATACATCATGTATGTGTATGAATGTGTGCATGTGTGAAATAGTGTAGGTGTTTGTGTTTGTTTATTTATGTGTGCATGTGTGTGTGTGTGTCTTTGTATGTATGTGCATATATGTATATGTACATATATGTATACGTATATATGTGTATATCTCTATGTACAAGTGGGTGCGTATTAAATGAAGAACAGTACCACCTATCTATCGTATGCATATCTTAACTGTTTCCCCAAACAGATAAGTGCGTATTGCGAAGATAAGAAAAGAGAATATAGTTAAAAAATGTCTTGGAATAAGAATGCAATCTAATCACGCTAAAAGCTTAAAAAAGGAGAGTTGGAAATTATGAAGGAAATTTGTTATTATAACGAGGATAGAATGATAGGGATAATAATGATAAACATTTTGGTGATAACAATAATAGTAATGGTGTTAAGGATTGTGATTCTTTTATAATAGTGATAATAAGGATAAAAATAAATAAACGGTTTTTGTGATGCGTAATATAATTCGTATTAGAATTAAAAAAAAAAAAAAATCAAGAATATTTTTTAACAAAATTATTATCCATGAGTACATGAATGAATGAGTTATTGAATAATTAGATAGAGAAATGAATAGTAATGATTGATAAAGGAATTAAGTCGGTATCGTAAAGTTTTTTTTCTGTATTTCTCGTTCTTAAAGTTTTACATTACTTTTTTCTTCTTCCTCGTCTTAATTTTCCTCTGGTCCTCCCTCTCTTCCTATTCCTCCTCTTCCTTTTAACTTCTTCTTCCCCTTTCTTTCGCCCCCTCCTCCTCCTCTTCCTCCTTTCCTTTCCTTTTTCCTTCTCCTTCTCCTCCATTCATTTTCCTTCTCCTTCTCCTCCTCTTCCTCCTCTTCCTTCTCCTCCTCCTCCTCCTCCATTCATTTTCCTTCTCCTCCTCCTCCTCCTCTTCCTCCTTTCCTTTCCCTTCTCCTCCCCCATCCCCTTCCCCCTCCTACTCCTTCCCCACATTCCCCACACCGTCCTCCTCTCCCCCCCCCCCCCCACCCCTGCTCCTCCTCCTCACTCCTCCTCCTCTTCCTCTTTTATTTATCTTCCTCTCTCCTATTCTCCCGAGAAGAGGCGGCTCAAGATTGCACTTGCAGCCGCAACGAAAGAGCAAGTTCGGAGACAGACATAAAGGATCCCGCATACATAATGAGGTCACAGAGGGCGCTTCGATTCCGGAATTTTCTGGCGGGAAAATGGCGGGAAGAGGTTCCACGTCGCCTTTATTGATTTTCATCTGTTTCTGTTTTATTGGGGTTTATACTGATTATTCCTTCATTCGTTTTTTTATATTTTTTTCTCTGTGTGTTCATATTTATGGTGTGTTTGTGTTTGTTTAATTATTTAACACTGCGTTGTGGTTTATGTATATATTTTTTTTATGGTTTGTTTTGATTTTTTATTATACGGTAGTGTGTGTGTGTGTGTTTATGTGTGTGTGTGTGTGTGTGTGTGTGTGTGTGTGTGTGTGTGTGTGTGTGTGTGTGTGTGTGTGTGTGTGTGTATGTGTGTGTTTATGAAAATGCGCGTTTTTCCTTCCATAATGCTACCTATATAAATACATTAAATTACACGAAACAAGCTGAAATACACCAGAAAAAAAGAAGAAAAAGAAGAAAAAAAAAGAAACGCATCCATTACTTCATTTATCTCCAACCTTGACATCAACAAACCCAACGGTTACTGAGGAAAAAGTCGCGAGTTTCTGGATCCATTTTAGAATTTCATTTCGTGGAAGCGATGGGGTGTGGGGGTGGGGGGAGAGGGAGGGGGATGGTTTCCTATTTTGATATCACATTATTCTGATGGATGTCACTCACCTGTGACGTCTTCCATATTAGGTACGCTCAGGTAGATGTAGGAAATAAGGAGCATATTTCTCCCCTCCCCTCCTCCCTACCCCCACCCTTTGCCGTGTGTTTGTTCGTTTGTTTGTTTGTCTTTGCTGTTCCTGTGTTTGTTTTTCGGCTTTCAGCTTTCCTCTCTTTCTCTCTCTCCTTCTCTGAACTCCCTGTCTCCCTCTCCCTCCCTCCCTCTCTCCCTCCCTCCCTCCCTCTCTCTCTCTCTCTCTCTCTC
Organism: Penaeus japonicus; assembly: GCA_017312705.2. NCBI lineage: Eukaryota > Metazoa > Arthropoda > Malacostraca > Decapoda > Penaeidae > Penaeus > Penaeus japonicus. Next base: position 235,246 of record BOPN01001475.1, read on the forward strand.
TCTCTCTCTCTCTCTCTCTCTCTCTCCTCTCACTCTCTCTCTCTCTCTCTCTCTCTCTCTCTCTCTCTCTCTCTCTCTCTCTCTCTCTCTCTCTCTCTCTCACTCTCTCTCTCTCTCTCTCTCTCACTCTCTATCTATCTATCCATCTCTCTTTTTATTCTGCTTTCAATCATTATGAATTTTCCCCCTTACAAGCTATCCCTCAACTTAATTTTATCCATCAAAATCAAAATAAATGAATATATATATAAGTGCGC
>BOPN01001475.1:245502-248002 GCA_017312705.2 Penaeus japonicus
GGAGAAGGGTAAGGAGTGAAAAAAATGGGGTGGTAGGGAGGAAGGTGGATTGAAGGGAGTGGCGAGGGGTAGGGAGGGAGGGAGAGGGAGGGAGAGGAAAGAAGAGGAACAGGGAGGGAAAGAAGGGGATGGGGAAGATAGAAGAAGGATAGGTGAAAGGGAGATGGATAGGATGAAGGAAAAGAGGGAAATGTGATAGGAAGAGGAAGAGTGAGAACAGGAGAATATGGAGAAAGGAGATGTGGAGGACGAAGACGAAGACGAGGACGAGGAGGAAGAGGAAGAAGAGGAAGAGAAGAAGAAAAAATAAAAATAATAAGAAGAGGAAGAAGAAGAAATGGGAATAGGGATAGGAAGAAAAAAGAGAAAAAACGAAGAAGGAGGAGGAGGAGGAGGAGGAGAATAGAGGTAGGGGAGAGGGGTGGAATGAAGGGAAAAGTGAGGGGAGGAGGTGGTTCTCGTTTACATAGTAATTTACGACATGGCTTGTGGATTGGGAGGGAAAGAGGAGTGGGGAGGGGGTGGGGGGAGGAGGGAGGGGGGAGGGGACGGGAATGCGTTGGCACTAACTACCGAGGGGTTGAGAGGGGTTGAGAGGGGTTGAGAGAGAGTAATTAAGGAATGGTGTGAATTATATTGGCGAAATACCACCACGATGGTTAAGGGAGCAGACAAAGCAATGGGGAGGGTGATTGTATAATTGTATTTGGTTATTGTGTGTGTGTATTTACCTATAATCATACACACACTTACACACACACACACACACACACACACACACACACACACACACACACACACACACACACACACACACACACACACACACACACACACACACACACACACACACACAAACCCCCCCCTACACAAAAACAAACAAACAAACATACAAACAAACCCACCCACACACAAACAAACAAACATAGAAGCATAAGAGAAAGCCACAGACAAAGAAGAGAAGGAGAAGGATAGACAGGAATAAAGGAGAGGTGTTTGTATATAGGGAGGATGAGGAAGGCAGGAAGCGTTTATTTAATCTATTTGTGTTTATCCACTGAACGAACACCTGGGTTGTCGGCCCTGTGCTCGGGGGGCACAAAGGGGAAGGGCAGCGGGAAAGAGAAAGAGGGAGAGGGACGGATGGGATGGGAGGGAGAGGGATGGGAGGGTGGGAGGGTAGGAAAGAGGGTGGGATGGGAGGGTGGGATGGGAGGGGGAGAGGGAGAGGGTGGGATGGGAGGAATGGAGGTAAAGAGGGTGGGATTCGATGGGAGGGTGGGATGGGAGGGAGGGAGAGAAAGAGGGAGGAAGGCAAAGAAGGAGGGAAAGAGAGAGGGAGGGATGGGAGGGAGGGAGGGAAGGAGAGAGAGGGAAAGAGGAAAGGAAGGAAGGAAAGAAGGAAAGATGGAATGAAGGAAGGAAAGAAGGAAGTTGGGAGAGATTGAATAACAGATGGAGGAAGTGTTTGAGTGAGTAAGTGAGTTAGTGAATGAATGAGTGCGTTAATAAGTGCGTGAATGACTAAGTGACTGAGTGAGTGAGTACGGGAGAAATGAGAGGAGAAGAGGTGGCTATGTACCATGTCCTCATTTGTATTTATAGACCTAATTATTAAGGTGAAAAATCGCATCATATCCACTTGAAAAGAACTAAAATGGAATAAGATACGAGTTGGGAAAATAATCAAGAGTTGAGAGTTAAGAGTAGAAAGAAAGAGAAGAAGAAAAAGAGAGAGACAGAGAAAAGATATGATACACACTCCCTCCCGCCGACAAAGTGAAGTCCTTATATCAGAATCATACATATTATACCAATTATACCAGATTGTATAATTCTGTCCCACTTACGTAATAATTATTTTTTGTCTTTCCCTTTAGTAAAGATTGAAAAATACGAAAGAAAAAAATAATTCTTTGAAATTTTCTCGTTCTGAAATTAGATAAAACCGAACGAAAAAAACGAAAAAAAACCCTGCAGAACATCACTTCAATGAGCAATATTTGAGGAGAAGCAATTATTTGAAGTGAAAGGAAAAAAAAATGGTTTGGTGATGAAGTGACTTTATTTTTTTATTTTTTATTTTTTTTGAACGTCATTTAGCTTGCGTAACCTACTGACTGTGAACATGACGAGCACTAAAAACCGGTGAATTGAACAGTCTTTGGTGATATCAAAACCGAGTTTAAAAGGAAAGGAAATAGATTGTCTTTGAAATAGAGAGTCTTTGAAATAGAGAGTCTTTGAAATAGACAGTCTTTGAAACAGACAATCTTTGGTGATATTGAAACCGAGTTTGAAAGGAAGAGAAACAGAAAGAGAAAGAAAGTATTTTGGTCTGAAGTGCCCATGAGAACGGGTGCCATGATCGAGGCGGGGGTCATGAGTCGACTGTGACCCAGCATGACCTCCTCCTTCCTGGGATCCCATGGACGTGCCAGCAGCCCTTCGGAGGCCTAGTCCCGCCCTGACCTCGCCCCAGGGTCACTCCAAGGTTAGA
>BOPN01001475.1:270502-283002 GCA_017312705.2 Penaeus japonicus
TCAACCAAAACCTCCATCTATATACCAACGAAAAATTCCATCGAGATATCAACCAAAACCTCCATCTATATATATACCAACCAAAACCTCCACCCAACCAAAACTTCCATCCATATCCCAACCCAAACCCATCCATATACCAACCCAAAATGCCATCCATATACAACCAAAACCTCCCTCGTGATAACCAACCAAAACCCATCCAAATCCCAACCAACCCAAACCTCCCAAAGCTGAAAGAAGCCACGCCCCCACCCCTCCTCTGACCACGCCTTCCTCCTCCTCTGACCACGCCTCCCTCCTCCTCTGACCACGCCTTCCTCCTCCTCTGACCACGCCTCCTTCCTCCTCGGTCCCTCAGCTTCGCGAATACCAGAGGATGCAACCGGCCCTGCCTCCTCAGTCGGCCCAAGTCGCCGACGCCGTCACTGTGCGGGGCCTGAGAGGGGCGCCCTTAGCTGCCTTCACTGCTACTTCGGGAGGATCTGCGCCCAGTGGTTCAGGTCCTGGCACTGTGTCGCCCTCTCCTTCCCCGCAACCGCCGGAGAGCCACACGCCCACTCAGGATGACACGCCGATTATATGCCGGCTGGCGGAGAGGGTTCGGCTTAAGAAGGTTGGTTCTGTGTGTGTGTTTGTGTGTGTGTGTGTTCTTTATTTTTTATTTATTATTATTTTTTATTATTATTTTTTTTAGAGGATGTGGGTTGTGGAATGCTTGGCCAGTTGATTTTTTGAAAAAGGTTTCTCATCCACTTTTTCTTCATTTTTTTCCTTTAGAGTAATAGCCTCTTAAATGTGTAAATTTATAACTTTGGAAGAAAATATAGAAAAGGTATTGTAGATAGAAAAGCATCCTGTGGCAATAAATGACATAATCAAGAAAACGCAAACAAAACAACGCATGCTTACAAATCTTATAAAAAAAACAACTAAATCAGTATCATAGTCAATTGGATGATTTTCCAGTTTGTTATGAATGACACATATTAAACATACATAAAGGGGTTTAGGTAGCTAGGAAGAGGTTCTGCAGAAGCTTGTCTAACAAGTGCCAGTCTTAGACCAAACATAGATCAGATTTCGGTATCTCGACAATCGGGGCGGTTGCATAGCACGGGTGCATAGCATAGTTGTATAGGATGCATAGAGCGGTGTCCACAATGGTCGACATACAGATTTGGTCAAAGATGGCAGTCATCAGGCATACGGTAACAGCAACACAGAAAGTGAAAGTCACTGGATCGTGAATAAGCACATTTTTTTTTCTTCTTCGCTTTTGGATGTCAGGAATTGTGAATTGGGAGCTTGGTTTGGCGTTCATATTAGAGGAACTTGAATTAAGTCGCCAAGGGTGTGTGTAAAACCGAAGCATTTGGAACAAAGTAATTATCCGCATGATTTTGCATAATAATAGACTTCATTGTTGAAATAAGCACTTTAGAGTTTTAGATAATATATATATTTTTCATGCCAGAACTCTAATTTGACAAAAAAAAAAAAAAAAAAAAAAAAAAAGTGAAAGAATTTAGTCATATATATATCGTCCTCTTGTTCGTCATTGCAACCAGTTCACCTGGACACTTGCATAACCCTGTGAAGTAGACTCCAGGGCATCTATGTTTGCAATTCCTTGTACAAGATTTCACACAACGAAAGTGTAGGAGAAAGAGACAAAACAGAGGTCAAATTTATGATAATTAGCATGTGAACCCTATAATTAAAAGTGATTTTATCCATGACACTGTGACTTTTAGCTCCAACGTTGAGTCCGCCATCTTGGATTTAGACAAGATGGCGGCCATAGAGGGTGCTGTTCTTGGCATCCTCCCAGTATTGTTTGCTTGTTTGTTGCTTGTAGACAAATCTGCACAAATGGGTTGCTAAGCCCCTCGACAAAATGAAAAGCTATATTTAAGTATGTTATATTCTTTTCCATATTGTCTTTGAATGATTTTTGCTTTTAGACTTTAGGAATCACTTAAGTAGAGACATAAGATACATAAGTTAATTTGATGTTAATTTTCAGTAAAAAAGCTAAATTCTTCTGAGACACAAGACTTAAAATGTTAAAATTTAGCATTATCCACTATGATGATAATGATAGTAATAATTAATAATTCTCATGGCGATGGCACTTATAATCCTTAAACTTAAAGGTGATAAATAATCCAGAAAAACGTGTTCTGAAAGCACTAGTTTTAATATTATTTATTCCTTCGTGTATTCTACGAAATCTCCTTTTATGGCTTTATGAAGCTTTCAATGTTGTGAGATGGAAGGGAAACCATATAAGACTGTATTAATTAGTTTAAGGAACACTTTACATGCCCTGTAAAAGAAAGAAAGAAAGAAAAAAAAATAGATAAGGTTTCTGTAAGTTAAAACCGTCAAACGTTAGCTACACATAAACCAAAATCCTCATCACACGAAAGACAACAACAAAAAAACAACAACAACAACAAATCCAGCATCAGTAACCAAACCAATATAATGAACAAAGTGTCCCACCTACCTGTATGTTCTGAGCAGACGTCTCACCGAAGCCCTAATCCACAGGCCGAGAGCGGAGACCAGCGGATAACCGGCTCTGACCTCAGCAGCGTCGGCGTGTGGACGACAGCCGTGGCGGAACAGCTGGTGGCAGGAGTCCAGGAAGAGAGTGATGCCCAGGAGCTGTACCACGCCCTCGCCACGGCCGGGGGGGCTCTAGCTCCTCACGAGAGACTAAAGGAATTCGAAGTGGAGATCGAGAGACTCCACGCCAAGGTGGATCACCTGAAAGCGCAGAACGACGTGTTGGCCGTGACTCTTAGTGAATCGAAAGCACACTGTGATCATTTGAGTATTCTCATAGGGAAATACGAATCAAATTCGACTGCCTTGCAATTAGCAGTAACCAACCTAGACCAGACTATAGAGGCCTACGAGGTGTTAGTGGCCCTCCTGGAAAGTGAGATCGCGTTGCTCTTCGCCAGTTGCAAAGCCGCGGGGGTCGGGGTGAAGGGCAATGCAGGGGTGAGTCTCTCGGATCAAGAAGACCTCGTGGCTCTCGTCAGAAGGGCGCAGGAACAGCGGAGATCCACGGAGAACGTCGCCCGCCATTTGCTCTCGCGGCTGGAGAGGGCGAGCGGATTGCACAACGATTCGGAAAACTGGAACGAGGCGGGCGTGAGCCATAATACGAGGTGGGTGTTTGCACGGTCGTTGTTGTTGCTTTGTTCATGATGAGTCTCTTTGTTTAATTCATGGATGTTGATGCTGATTATTACTGATTTTGTTCATGATTAACTTCTTTGTTTAATTCATAGATATTTAATTCATTGATATTTTGTTCATGATCAACTTCTTTGTTTGATTCATGGATATTGATGCTGATTATTACTGATTAGAGTGAGGATTAGATTGTTATTTCATTTATAGTGAGTAATTCATTATTGTTGTGGCTATTATTCGACTTACTGTGTAGTTTTAATTAGTGTCTTAATTTTGGGAAAACAAGAAAAAAGTAGAAAAAAAAAGTTCCATGCTATAGATCTTAATATCATTTGCTCATATAAGTAAAGAAATACTATTGGACTCTGTGTCTGTTTGTTTGTTTGTAGTTTATCAAGAGATCTTATCAAGAGATCGTTTCATATTTTGATAATAGGAAAGAATTAGGCCTATTGCTTAAAGTATGAAAATAAATGTCATATATAACATTTCTTTAAAATCTTTCGCATATGTTTCTTGTGAGGATTATTTACATAAGCAACATTTGTATGCAGTGTCACTATTAATTCAAGATGAATATTCTCTCCCTGAATAAGGCAGGATTAAGGAATAATAAAAAGACATCATATTTATACTAATTTCTAGCTAAAGATGAAAAAATACAGGGTCATGAAATACTTAAAAAGTCATACTTATATTCACATTCAGTTCAAGATAAAAAAGATAGGATTAAGGAACATTTAACAAGACAGGAATTAGAGTAAAAGCTTCATATTTATATTCATATTTAACTAGAAAAAGGCTAGATCTAGAAAATAAATATACTTATATTCATATTTGACTCAATAAAAAAAATCATATTTAACTCACCATAAAACAAAAACAAGAGGACTTATAGACTGTAAAAGAAAACATCTAGATTCTTAAAAAAAATATAAAATAAAAAAAATAAATACAACTAACGACAGTAGTAAAAAAAACAAAACAAACTATCTAACGACAGTAAAAAAAAAAAAAAAAAAAAAAAAAAAAAAAAAAAAAAAAAAAAAAAAAAAAAAAAAAAAAAAAAAAAAAAAAAAAACGAATAGAAAAAAAAAATCTCATCCACCTCCCATCCACCCCCCAGCACCGCCTCCTCCACCTCGAGCGGCGTGGACTCCGACGTGAGCCGAGGGGAGGAGCAGCGCCTTCGGGAAACCATCGGGAAAATGCGGGACGAAAGAGGTCACGTCGCTGCCTCTATCCTCCCCCTCGAGTCTATCCACGTCGATCCACTCACCAGGCACTATCCACTCAGCCTCCACGACGCCCATAAGTTGGACCTCGAGAACGCGGTGTTGATGCAGGAGCTCACGGCCATGCGAGAAGACCGGGCGGAACTGAGGGCGCAGGTGAGGAAGGGGGTGGGGTGGGGTGGGTGGGGTCGGAAGCTGCGAGTTTGTTGTGTGTTTTTTTTTGTTTTTAATATTTATTATAATTAGTGTTGGTATTATTGTTATTGTTATTATTATTATTGTAACTAGCATTATCATAATCATCATCATTAATATCATATAATTATCATTATCATAATCATCATCATTAATATCATCACCATCATCATCATCATCATCATCATCATCATCATAATCATAATCATAATCATAATCATAATCATAATCATAATCATAATCATCATCATCATCATCATCATCATCATCATCATCATCATCATCATCATCATCATCATCATCATTATCATTATCATTATCATTATCATTATCATCATCATTATCATCATCATCATCATCATCATTTTATTTCTTTTCTTTATTATTATTTCTTTATTGGTATTACTATTTTTATGTATGTGTAGGGGGGTGTTATATAAGGAAAGGTCAAGGGAAATAGTGTTTCATTTGAATACCTAAAAGAACAATCTATTATGATGTATTTCATGACTCTATATGAATAATAATAAGTCTATCATATATCATAACTACACTCTTGCATTTAATCCCTTATACTAGACTATACGAACATAATAATAAACACACTAACACCCACCCAAATGACCACCACCTACAACACTAAAAACACAAACTAATCCACAACTTGAAGTTCCCTTTCAGCACATAATCGACTCATCATCCACTCATCCGAGCCCCATTTTCCACCCCAATTACGCAACAGGTATACCTAATCGAGAGGGAGAAAGCAGGTCTCGAACTGCGAGTAGGAACGGGTGAGGCTCAAGCCGCTGCCTACTGTGCCACCATTGACCACTTGAGATCCGAGTTGGCTCTGGCACGTCCCGATGGCACCAATGTAAGATGCGATTTGGTGTGATGTGGTGTGATGTTATTGGGGTGTGGTGTGTTTGTGTGTCGTGTTATTATTTTTTTTTAATGAGGTTGGTTTTTGTTATTGAGGTGTGGTGTAGTGTTTGTGTGTCGTGTTTTTATAAGATGTGATTTGACGTGATGTGATGTGATGTTTGTGTGTGTGTGTGTGTGTTTTAATGAGGTGTGATATGGTGTTTGTGTGGCGTGTTTTTATAAGATGTGATGTGATGTGATGTGATGTGATGTTTGTGTATTGTGTTGTTTTTTATTGAGGTATGATGTGGTGTTTGTATGTCGTGTTGTATTTATGCTATTAATATGTGATGTGATATTTATGTGACATGTTGTTCTGCGTTGCTTTTTGTTATTCTTGGTGATTTGCCAATGGTTGTTTTCATAGTGTTTTGTCGTCAATAACGGCTTTATTAATATCAATATATAGTGTGAGTGACATGTATTTTTATTTTTGTTTTTTTATTTTTTAAGAACCTGGATTTTATTCCATAATCGGCACTTTATATATATTTCCTTCTATATTTTGTATATCCAGTGTTAGTTAATGGTAATATATTAATTACATTTATCAGTTAATCCCGTCAACATTCCATCTATATAATATTTATTTCACACTACAACCCACTCTTTTTAAACCATAGTTCATTATTTTCTGATCAGCTATATACTATGACATTTTCTATACACCCACTCTAATACACTGCTTTACAATCAGTTATATACTGTGGAAATCTATACCTTATGCTTTATACACTGCTTTATACACTCCTACACCTAATATTATCGTATGGTCGTTTTAGGTATTGTGTTTTATCCTACGTCCATACTCTTGATTGCATTATCTATACAACCCCGATTCTCTACATTCCTTGCTTAATTTTAATTGCATGATCTACACAACCACGATGATTTATATTCCTTGCTTACTGTTGATTGCATTATCTATACAACCCCGATTCCTTACATTCCTTGCTTACTGTTAATTGCATTATCTATACCACCCCGATTCTCTATATTCCTTGCTTACTGTTTATTGCATTATCTATACAACCCCGATTCCTTACATTCCTTGCTTACTATTAATCCCATTATCTATACAACCCCGATTCCCTATACTCCATACTTATTGCTAATCTTATCATCCATACAATTACAATCATACGTGATTACAATTCCCGCTTCACCATCCTTCCGCCTCCCCGAAGGACGTCGAAGGAGAAGGGGACAGCGGCGTGGACTCATCATCTCCAGAGATCATGGAAGCCCTTCGTCGGGAGCGGCAGCTGAAGGTGCGGGTGCAGGACCTCGTCACGACCCTGGAGAAGGTCACCAAGAACTCGGAAGCTCGCCACATGCAGTCGCAGGAGTTCATTAACGATCTCAAGAAGGCTAATGGGTGAGGGCGGCAGGCAGGGGGACGTCGGGTGGAGACTGGTGTTTGGAGAGCTTGGTTTTTAGTCTCTCTTCGCCCTCCTTTTTTTTTCTTTCGCTTTTTTTCTTTGTTTTTTTTTTCTCTCTTTTTCCTTTTTCTTTTTCTCGTTTTCACTTTATTGGATGAGTTTTGTGATTTTCGATGATTATTTTTATTTCATTATCTTATCTAACATCTAACAGATTTGATTACTGTTTTTTTTCTGTGTGTGTGTGGTTGCATGATTCACCTTTAGTGGATCTAATTAATCATATCATAGAGTTATTACTATCATCATAGCATTGATATCCGGAGGAATAATTGTTTCATGCAACAACAACAAAAAATAAACTCCTCCTCCTCCTCCCTCTCCACCAACATCTTCTCCTCTTCTTCTTCTTCTTCTTCTTCCTCCTCTTCCTCCTCAATCATCTCCTCCCCCTCCTCCTCCCCCTCCCCCTTCCCCTACCCTTCCTCTTCCCCCTCCTCCTCCTCCTCTTCCTCCTCCTCCTCTTACTCCTCCTCCCCCTCCTCCTCCTCCTCCTCCTCCTCCTCCTCCTCCTCATCCTCCTCCTCCTCCTCCTCCTCCTCCTCCTTTTCTTTGTTTTTTTTTTCTCTCTTTTTTTTTTTCTTTTTCTCTTTCTCTCTCTTTATCTCTTTCTTTTTCTCTCTGTCTCTGTCTGTCTCTCTCTATCTCTCTCTATATATATATATCTCTATCTCTTTCTCTCTCTCTCTCTCTCTCTCTCTCTCTCTCTCTCTCTCTCTCTCTCTCTCTCTCTCTCTCTCTCTCTCTCTCTCTCTCTCTCTCTCTCTCTCTCTCTTGCTTTCTCTCTCTCTCTCTCGCTCTCTTTTAGGTTTAATGGCACTGGTATTTGACGATATATATATGTATATATATATATATATATATATATATATATATATATATATATATATATATATATATATCAAATCAGGAAAAATTTCTGTAAGTCTTTATTAGTTAATACGTATGATTTGAAAAACGTTCCTCTGACAACCTCATTGATTCACTGATAGATAATCCTAAACACACGGTGAATAAGCACTTCATCCTCACAGTAAACACCACATAGAAACGACCAGTGTATCAACAAGCCTTTATCAAATCTCCGAAAATAAAGAAATGACTGAATAAAATAAAACGAAAAGAAAGTACAATCCTCAAGATAATCTCGTTTTAATTCTTAATTAATTTCCCTTCTTTACAGAGCTTTACTGACGGCTGTTGATCGTCTCAAGAAGAAATATGCCTTGAAGGTAAAGAGGATGGAACAGCAGATGATGGGGATGGTTGATCGCCACGCCCACCAGGTAGGAGGAGCTTGTATTATAAGGATGATGTATGTAAAGATATCAAGAAATACGGAATATGATTGTTCGTATTTCAGTTACTCTCTTCGCACTGGGGGGAAAAATGGAGGGAGTAAATGTTTATGTATTTTTTTTAGAGTAGATAGTTTTGTATATTCTCGTGGAAATGGTTATATATTGCTGGAGTAAGTGTTTTTGTATATTATTGAGTATTTTTTTAAATTTGATATATATATATATATATATATATATTTTTTTTTAGCGTTAATCTTTATGCATTTTCTAGACCATTTTTTTACATTCTAGAATAAATAATTTTGTATTTTCTACAGTAAATATTTAAGTATTTATCAAAAAGACAATACTTATGCATATTTTAGCGTAAATATTCATGCATATTCTAGAGTCAATATCTAAAGCTTTTTTCGAGAGCAAATATTTATGACAGACAGTTAGGACAGTCTTTTTTCCGTCAGAGTTTCATGTATCCTCATTTACAAAAAAAAAAAAAAAAAAAAAAAGCTAAAAAGCTAAATGCCCCTTACTCCCATGCCAATATCCATAGAACTAAAGTACTAAAACAACTTTTCCTCCACAGGTCCGTGTTCTGAAACAGCGGATAGCCCACTTGGAGGACGACCCTGGTTCACAACAGACACAGATGATTTCCACAGCGAGTGAAACTTCACTTTGAAATCACTACATTTATTATGATCATTATTATTATTTTTTTAGAATTAGACATTGAGTATTGAGATCCCTCTGAAGTGGTATATGAGCTTGATGCTTCTGTTATATAGTGTTTTACATAGATTTTTTTTTTTTTTTTTGAAATTGTGTGTGTGGGTGTGTGTTTGTGTGAGGTAATAGGAGAAAAAAAATCTATGAGAAAAGAGAGTTGATATTATTATTAATTTTCGGGAGTAATGTGTTTCTCTTTTTTTTTTTTTTTTTTTGGAAGGAAAAATTTATTGTAAGATTAATTAAAAGATCGCAAGATTGGCCAATTAGTCAAATAACTGAATAAAATAAGATATAGTTTCAAAATATTAATCAGAGTTTAGATATTTCTATAGAATATTTATGAAGATAATACAAAGAACTAAAAATGAATCACTTTTAATAATTTAAGACAAGTATTATATATAAAATTTATACCTTTAGGTAAAAAAAAAAATAAAATTACGTACCAATAAAACAATAACAATACAAAATGAACCGAGGCATTTTTCCACGATCAAAAATACTATCACTATTTTTTTTTTCTTCATAATTACTTTCATTTCATTTTAAAAAAAGGTCCCCCCCCCCCATCCCCAAGGTAATCATATTCAAATACCCCCCAAAATTATGGATTTCGGAAAGACCCTCAGGTATAATATATCAGGGAGAGACAGGAGTTGGAACGCAGAAGAATGAACAAAAACTTCGGCGAAACACAAACGATAGATTATGAGAGAGAAGAGAATAAATAGAGAGACACTGTGGAATCAAAAGGAATTGGGAAAAAAAAAGTGTGTGAATATTTTTTTTTTTTTTTTTTTTTTTTTTTTTTTTTTAAGGAAACACCAAAATATATATTTGTATACATACACCTTTCTTCGGTAACTTACATGTATTTCTGATATACTGAAAATAATGTAAAAATTTGGTTTCTTTCACGTTTTTTTTTTCTTTCTTTTTTGATTTAATATAGGAAACTTTGAATGAGTGAAAAAGTCAATACATGAGACATAAGAACTATGAAGAAAATGAATGAAGTGTAGAAAAAAAAAGAAAAAAAAGAAAATGGAGTTAATTGGTTGTGAATATTACGATGAATAGTAATGGATATCGTTGGAAATTTATTGAGCCTGATTAGCATATGCATATTCATTTCGCCAGATATTTGGCTTCATTTCCTGTCATAAGACATCATTGTACAATTCCATACCACTTTTTATGTGACGTCATAAATCATTACCACTTTGAAAAGAGTGTGAGAGAGAGAGATAGATAAATAGAAAGAGAGATAGATAGATAGATAGAAAGAAAGAAAGAAAGAAAGAAAGAAAGAGAGAGATATAGATAGAAAGAAAGAGAGAGATATAGATAGATAGAAAGAGAGAGATATAGATAGAAAGAAAGAGAGAGATATAGATAGATAGAAAGAGAGAGAGATAGATAGAAAGAGAGAGAGGGAGAGAGAGAGAGAGATAGAGAGATAGATAGAAAGAAAGAGAGGCAGATAGATAGAAAGAGAGAGATGTATAGATAGATAGATAGAAAGAGAGATAGATAGAAAGAGAGAGAGATAGATAGATAGATAGAAAGAAAGAAAGAAAGAAAGAAAGAGAGATAGATAGATAGATAGATAGAAAGAGAGAGAGATATAGATAGGTAGAAAGAGAGAGAGATATATAGATAGGTAGAAAGAGAGAGAGATATATAGATAGATAGAAAAAAAGAGAGGCAGATAGATAGAAAGAGAGAGAGATATAGATAGATAGAAAGAGGGAGAGGTAGATAGATAGAAAGAGAGAGATATATAGATAGATAGATAGAAAGAAAGAAAGAAAGAGAGATAGATAGATAGAAAGAGAGAGAGATATAGATAGATAGAAAGAAAGAAAGAGAGAGATACAGATAGGTAGAAAGAGAGAGAGATATAGATAGATAGAAAGAAAGAGAGGCAGATAGATAGAAAGAGAGAGAGATAGATAGAAAGAAAGAAAGAGAGAGAGAGATAGATAGAGAGAAAGAAAGAGAGAGAGAGAGATAGATAGATAGAAAGAGAGAGAGATATAGATAGATAGAAAGAAAGAGAGAGATACAGATAGGTAGAAAGAGAGAGAGATATATAGATAGATAGAAAGAAAGAGAGGCAGATAGATAGAAAGAGAGAGAGATATAGATAGATAGAAAGAGGGAGAGGTAGATAGATAGATAGAAAGAGAGAGAGAGAGTGAGATAGAAAGAGATAGATAGATAGAAAGAGAGAAAGAGATAGATAGATATAAAGAGATAGATAGATAGAGAGAGAGAGATAGAAAGAGAGAGAGAGAGAGAGAGAGAGAGAGAGATAGAAAGAGAGATACAAAGATTAACTGAGATGTAAGATAAGCAAAAAACCCACAGGGATTTCTATGATACAGTGTTATTTTCCACATGTCGAGATAAAAGAGTCGGATGTTAATCTATATATGTATGACTGAAGCCAGTTTATTGATAGCTCTGTTTGAAATACTATTACAGTATCCCACCTGTAAGATATTTAAAGCACAATGTACAACGATGCAGTGCTGTATATGACGAGTATTTGCAGTATGACTATTATTTGAATGAACTCATATTTAGATGAATTATATGATAATTGTGTGATCTCTAAAATAACCCGTTTTCTTAGTATGATATCAATTCATGTTGGAGTCTCGCATCTATTCATCTTCGTAACTTGTAATATAATTGGAAATAATCTTTTGTTTGGTGAAACATTGCATCATGGGTCTATTATAGGAGTCAGTGACAGAAAGAAAGAGAGAAATAGGAGTCAGTGACAAAGAAAGAAAGAGAGAAATAGGAGTCAGTGACAGAGAAAGACTGAGAGAAATAGGAGTCAGTGACAGAGAAAGACTGAGAGAAATAGGAGTCAGTGACAGAGAAAGAAAGAGAGCAATAGCAGTCAGTGACAGAGAAAGGAATAGAGAAATAGGAGTCAGTGACAGAGAAAGAAAGAGAGAAATAGGAGTCAGTGACAGAGAAAGAAAGAGAGAAATAGGAGTCAGTGACAGAGAAAGAAAGAGAGCAATAGGAGTCAGTGACAGAGAAAGAAAGAGAGCAATAGGAGTCAGTGACAGAGAAAGAAAGAGAGAAATAGGAGTCAGTGACAGAGAAAGAAAGAGAGAAATAGGAGTCAGTGACAAAGAAAGAAAGAGAGAAATAGGTGTCAGTGACAGAGAAAGAAAGAGAGAAATAGGAGTCAGTGACAGAGAAAGGAATAGAGAAATAGGAGTCAGTGACAGAGAAAGAAAGAGAGAAATAGGAGTCAGTGACAGAGAAAGAAAGAGAGAAATAGGTGTCAGTGACAAAGAAAGAAAGAGAGAAATAGGAGTCAGTGACAGAGAAAGAAAGAGAGAAATAGGAGTCAAATAGGAGTTAGTGACAGTGAAAGAAAGAGAGAAATAGGAGTCAGTGACAGAGAAAGAAAGAGAGAAATAGGA
>BOPN01001475.1:285502-288002 GCA_017312705.2 Penaeus japonicus
ACATATATACATATTGATGAATTGATGCAAAGAGCAGATGTATTCATATTGCTCTAATTTCAGTGTTAAGTCTTAATGTTTTACTCAAGATGCCCATGATGTAAACCAGGTGATGCAGAAGAATTCTTTCTGTATGCATTATGAGATTAGTTTCTATGTAAATTACCTAAGAAATTATTATGTATTATGGAAATAGACTAACTTTGTATTAAAATGAAATATAATTAAAATGTTCAAAGATTTACTGGATTGACTGTCCTTATTGATTTTTTTTGTTATTGTTACTGTGCTGGAAGTTTTGCACACGTTGCAATGTTGAAGAAAGCCTTTTGGTTCTACCGTGCAAGAAAGTAAGCGTTCACAGTACTAAATTACCATTTATGATACGAATTGTAAACATTAAAAACACGCAAAAAAAAAAAAAAAAAAATAATAAAAAAAAAAAATAAAAAATAAGAATAAAATAGAGGTTATTAAAATACTGAACTTGTGTATGAGTGAAGCAAGCAAAGTTGTGAAAAAATACCCTACGATAGAACAAATGTATAAACACACTGGATATAAAACAACATTACAATCCACACTGAACATAACCATTATATTAAAGATATGCATAAAACGCGGTTCTTAAACATGTCTTCTTTTCCATATTTGGATTACTTTACAGCGGCACTGACCCAACTTTCTTTAATGTTAAAGAAACACACTGCATTGACCTTAATTAAATCTTCTTTAAGACTCTACTTACCCCAAGCTTCATTACGTAATATTGCTTCAGTGCTCATCTCTTTCCCATATAAGGAGAGGGCGTTGGCTGACAATAAGCTCATTTGCATTCTGGTAGTCATGCAGAATCTCATTCCAGTCATGCAAATATGTCGACAGTTAATCAAGCTGTTAGCTTTAACTACTGATAAAGCCGTGATACAGTTGTTATCAGCGCTGTAAGAATATCTATAAGGTCTTTTCATATATAATTTCCAAGAGATGTTTTTTCTCGATGATCACACACTGCATGAAGAGAGAAAGTGAAAAGATATACATAGGTATGGCCAGGAATCGGAGTGATTTCACAGTTGTTTATCATCCTACATTTGTGTACACTATGGTATATTCCTTAAAACAATTCTATAATAAGAGGGACATAAGTATAGTGTCGTGCAAGGCGAGATACAAAAATGAGACGCAAAGGACAGAACTGGATAAACAAAAGAAAGATACAATAACTGTGTATTATGTATTACAAGGCCAGTTCAAATCATCAATAAACCAAACTGCTACTTATGGACTATTACCGCCTCTATCACCCGAGAAAATGTGGTTATTGCGGTTATTAGGCCAATAACATGAGGACGACTGATACCGCAGTGTAGAACTCACTCTCGGTTTCTTGAAAGTTTTCGAAACCAGGAAATGTTGCACGTTCACAATCAGTATCGGAAATATGATGGTTTCTAATATCTTGGAGTGCTACCCTTCAATGTCCTGAAGCCAGACCAACTGATCCATCTGCGAAACGACCAGATTGATTCTGATATCTGGAATCACTCCCTCCCTCCCCTATCCCTTAGAATAGAATTCCTTGGTGACATCTGAAAGTACTCACCCTATGAAGCTTCTTTATACACGACAACCAAAAACATTAATAAAAGTAGAACACAACATACATTAAGCATAGGTTACTGCTAGAAAACTTTTAGATAGGGTTATCAACACAGAAAGGGAAAGTGAGCCGGCGATACCAAAACAGTGCTAATTATGGTTAAAATCTCAGCTCTTTCCACACAGAGCCCTAAATTGGACTCCTGGCAACGTATTTCAGCATATTACGACTCTGATATACAGAATGAAACGCCTCTGAATATGGCAAAACCGGAAAAAAATCTGTCGAATGAAAGACAGCCTGCTAACGATGCGGAGATATGGTTTGGTATCATACCTTGGCTTGTGATATCAGGATGCCACTGTCTCACTATACAAAAACCTCCGAAAGCAAGTTCCACTTCCTGTGAATACACCCCGACGAGATGGTCACGTGCAGCCGAATCAACCCTGTCGTTGACGAGTTCCGATTAGTAGATGTAGATCGCCGTTGTCTGTGTGGATATACTACGCGAAAATAGAATACTCAGAAATATAGGTATGGCCAGGAATCGGAGTGATTTTACAGTTGTTTATCCTACATTTGTGTGCACTATGATATATTCCTTAAAAAAAATCTACTATAAGAGCGACATAAGTGTAGTGTCGTGCGAGAGCGAGGAACAGAAATGATAAGTAGGATATGGCTGAGGGTGACGTAAACCGTTTAGTTTCTCCTAAATTTTTATGATAGAAAACGGATAAAACTAATAAAGGTTTTCTTTTGTTATTTTATGGGTAACTTAGTTATTTTTCCCCTAATCTGGTGGACGAGAAAATTTCATATAATTCAATGGGATACCCATATGATTCAATGCTGATGATATATTTCAACATAATTTTGTCTTTTTTTTGTTTC
>BOPN01001476.1:0-2500 GCA_017312705.2 Penaeus japonicus
GATAAAATCGATAATGATAATAATGATAATAATTATAATAATGATAATTAATCACACACGCATACGCATGTAAACGAAACCCAAACACACACACACACACACACACACACACACACACACAAACACATATCTATCTATCTATCTATCTATCTATGTATGTATGCATATATATATATATGTGTGTGTGTGTGTGTGCGTGTGTTTGTGTGTATGTGTTTATGTGCGTTTATGTGTGTGTGTGTGCACATACACACACACACACACACAGAATAAAGACGACAGAACTCTCTTTATGTTAATACCAACGTAACGAAGAGCGCCTGCGCAGTTTAATCAATAGCTTAAGGTGAGAGCGAGACATTATCATTTCTGACAGACCTATTTATATTCAAATGAACATCCCACACGTCACTTCACCTTCGCGAGTGATGGACACATTTCAGGTCGTTGACACATGACACGTGACACATGACTGGTCGGCTGTTTGGCTGGAAGAGAGCGTTAACATTAGTCTGTAGTGATTTGCGTGATCACTGACTGGGTCGAAAGTGTGTAAGTCTCCGAACTACATGCGTGACTGATAGCAATGCGTATATATACATACATACATACACGCGCACGCACACAAACACACAATCAAACAAACATAGAAACACACACATAAACACACACACACAAAAACACCCCCCACAAACAAACAAACAAACACAAAACACAAATAAACAAACAAACACACACACACAAACACCCCCACACACCCACCCACCCACCCACACACACAAACTCACACACACACACACAAAAGACACAATATCATGCCTCACTCACACCCGTCAGCTTTATCAGTCAGGGAAATCCCACCCACAATGAAGTGTTGAAATAATAAAAGCCTAAAGTAAGTGTTGACATGCAACTCAATTCACTCATGTCCCGCACTTGTTGACATGCTGAAGTTATTGACATCTCCCCCCCCCCCTCATGTCAAACAACTCAAAGTGATTCCTATACTACTGTATCTGCGCTAGATCCATACGAGAAGAGAGAGAGAGAGAGAAAGAGTGAGAGAGAGGGAGAGAGAGAGAAAGAGAGAGAGAGAGAGGGAGAGCGAGAGCAAGAGAGAGTAAGAGAGAGAGCGAGAGAGAGAGAGAGAGAGAGAGAGAGAGAGAGAGAGAGAGAGAGAGAGAGAGAGAGAGAGAGAGAGAGAGAGAGAGAGAGAGAGAGAGGAAGAGAGATAGAAAGAGAGAGAGAGAGAGAGAGAATTATAATCATAGCTATTACAATTCCAATACAATTATCATCACTTCTATTACTATAAGGTTATTAACAATGATAATAGTAATAAATATATAATTTACTCCTTGGCAACCATGCGAAACAATCAGTGTCAAAGAAGATGAAGAAGAAACAGTAGAAGAAAAATGATAAGCAGAAGAAGAGAAAAAGAGGAAGAAGAAAAAGAGGAGGGAAAAGAAGATAAAAAGAGTAAGAAGATGAAGAAGAAAAAGAGGAAGAAGAAAGAGATGAAGGAAAAGAAGATGAAAAGAGGAAGAAGATGAAGACAAAAAAGGAGTAGAAGGAGAAAAGGAGAAAAGAGAAGAAAGAGAGAGAGAGAAAAAAGAAGAAAAAAAGGAAGGAGAAGAAGAAAAGAAGGGGAAGGAAAATAAGAAAAAGGGGAAGGAGTATAAAAAGAAGAAGAAGAAGAAGAAGAAGAAGAAGAAATAAAAAGCTGCTGGCCTCGTCGCCAGGATTTAAGTGTAAACAAAAGACGCAAGGAGGCAAAGAAGAGAAACTGACGCGAAATATTCTCTCTCTCTCTCTCTGTATGTTTGTTTGTTTGTTTCACACACACACACACACACACACACACACACACACACACATATATATATACATATATATATATATATATATATATATATATATATGTATATATATATGTATACACACATACATACATAGGCGGGGAAATATTGAGAGAAATGTATGTGTGGATATGCATATGTATATATATATATATAAATATATATATATATGTGTGTGTGTGTGTGTGTGTGTGTGTGTGTGTGTGTGTGTGTGTGTGCGTATGTGTACACCTCAAAACCAGTGTTTAAGGTACTAACGACCACAAAATAGCTTCATCAGAATCGACACTCACACTCCCCATAATATTTCGCTATCAAAAAGCAACAAACAAACTTGTTTACAGTATCACTCATTCACAAAAACAACAACAAAACAAATTAATAAAAACAAAACCATCGCCAGTGACCACTAAGGAGAGTCTCGGAAATGTGTTTTAAGTATGATATTTATTGCTTCAAAATCCAAAATGGCCGCCAACTTGTTTATAAAGATTGCTTGCTTATCATTTTCGATCTTCTTCTCTCTGTCTCTCTCATTGTCTGTCTGTCTCACTTTCTCTCTGTCTGTCAGTCTCTCTTTCTCTCTGTCTCTTTGTTTGTCTCTCTGTCTGTCTGTCAGTCTCTCTTTCTCTCTGTCT
>BOPN01001476.1:10000-15000 GCA_017312705.2 Penaeus japonicus
AGACTTGATTTAACTTATTTACTAATCCACTATTTATCACTTGAGTTGCCAGTTTTCGAATTTTGGATTTATTTTGCATTGTCTCGAATATGAGTTAATATGATTTACTTTATTATAGATGAATAGATGTATATCTAGAGAGATGGAGAATAATATATAGATATATAGATAGATTGGCAGACGACGGATTAGAGAGAGAGAGCGAGAGAGAGAGAGAGAGAGAGAGAGAGAGAGAGAGAGAGAGAGAGAGAGAGAGAGAGAGAGAGAGAGAGAGAGAGAGAGAGAGAGAGAGAGAGAGAGAGAGAGAGAGAGAGAGAGAGAGAGAGAGAGAGAGAGAGAGAGAGAGAGAGAGAGAGAGAGAGAGAGAGAGAGAGAGAGAGAGAGAGAGAGAGAGAGAGAGAGAGAGAGAGAGAGAGAGAGAAAGAGAGCAAGAGAGAGAGAGAAAGATAGATAGATAGATAGATAGATAGATAGAGAGAGAGAGAGAGTGCGAGAGAGCAGAGAGAGAGAGAGAGCAAGAGAGAAAGAGCGATAGAAAGAGAGAGCGAGTGCGAGAGAACAAGAGAGAAAAAGAGAGAGAGAGGGAGCGAGAGCGAGCGAGAGAGCGCGAGAAAGAGAAAGAGAAAGAGAGAGAGACACACAGACACACAGATAAATAAAAACGTACAGACAGACAGACAGACATACATACACACAACCATCCAACCAAAAATGAACCATAAAAAATCCTATATTGAAATTCTCATTCATTCCATCAACCACATTCCGTCTCGAACAACCAAACGATACACCAAGACAGTTCGAAACTTCACCAAGGCGCCAGTCTTTTGTTTTCGTGCGCAGAGAACAAGCAAAGCGACTTGTACACAAAACAACGAAGGGGCGGGGAAAAAACAGGAAAACAAACAAAAATGCATATACGTGTGTTTCCCTGTTTTTTTTTCTTCCCCTTTCCTTGTTTTGTGTACATTTCGTTCAACGTGGAGCTTTCTTTCACAGGGCAAGTGACAATATTGTCTTTTTAATTTTTTTTTTTTTAGTATACCCTTTCCTTTTTTTTCTTTTTTTTCCTCTTCTTTCCTTTCTACTTCTTGTCCTTCTTCTTCTTCTTCTTTTTCTTGTTCTTATTCTCTCTTCCTCTTCTTTTCGAACTGAATATTATATATATGAATTTTTTTTATTCTGTACATCATAAGTATATTTCATTGATATGTAAGGCCATTTAATTAATATATGTATTTATTCATTTCATGCTTGCGGGTATATATAGGTAAGTGGACATGCATGCAAAGTGTATATATAACATGGATCAGTATATCAAGCACTATTTTGAATTACACACGATGTTTTAGGAAAGGTAGTATGGTTATTTGTAAGAATGATCAAATATATTGTATATTTAATTAAATGATATGTATATTTGATGATACGTAAAAAAACAAACAAACAAAAAACAACAACAACAACATGCTGCATATGATTTGTAATGATTATTTTAAAACATGTACTTCATGTCTAATGTGCTATGCATTTTGCACATTTTAATAAACGTGACACACATTTGTAGAATAATCCATTATGTGAATATTGCAGTTTTATGTATTACTTATATGTAATTTCCAATAATATGAGTATGGACGTTTAATAATACGTAATATGTATAATGATATGTATATTTTGATGATGAAACATTATATGAATTTTGATATTGGGTGATAAGTATGTTTTGATAATAAGAAATATGCATCTTTTAACAATACGTATTATTCATATGCCTTTGAATTAACATGTAGACTCAGCCCCAATTACATTATATTTTTTTCCTGTCTCGCTTTCCACATTCTCCCTAAGGTCCGATCAGTTTGTATTCTCATGACATTTCCTTCTCTAGTTTACTGTTGCTGAAATATATATATATATATATATTCATTTTTTTTTTTTTTTTTTTTTTTTTTTTTTTTTTTGAGTCGGAAATTAGTTTCAGTTTTGCTAGATTCGGTTTTGGGGAAGAGTGAGATCTGGCAAAGGATTCAATTTTGTTGTTGTTGTGAGAATTATCGAATAATGTTTGGTTTTGTGGTCTCTTGTATAGTCTGTTTTTTTTTTTACTTATTTATTTATTTATTTATTTATTTTTTAATTCTCATTTTCTTTTCGTAAATTTTCTGTTTTAGAAGGTGAAGCTGTCTAGTATACATGCGAAAAAATTACACGCACATATGTGCACGTGAAGATATATGCAAATATGCGTATGTATACGGTAACTCCAGATTCTTAACATGTTGAATAATTAATTTTCTCTCTCTCTCTCTTACTCTCCCTTTCTCTCCCTCCCTCCCTCCCCCCTCTCTCTCTCTCTCTCTCTCTCTCTCTCTCTCTCTCTCTCTCTCTCTCTCTCTCTCTCTCTCTCTCTCTCTCTCTCTCTCTCTCTCTCTCTCTCTCTCTCTCTCTCTCTCTCTCTATATATATATATCTATATATATATATATATATATATATATATATACACACACACACACACATCTGTCTGTCTGTCTGTTTGTCTCTCTCTTTCTCTCTCCCTCTCCTTCTCTTTACATCTTTCTATCTACCACTCTGCACACACACACACACACACACACACACACACACACACACACACACACACGCGCGCGCGCGCACACACGCACACACACACACGCACACACACACACGCACAAACCCGGGTCTGTATCTGTATACCTTCATTTCACACACACACCCTCAACACATGCATGAGCGCACCCACAAAGGAAAATGGGGGTGTGGTGTAGGGAGGGGAGGGGAGGGGAGGAGAGAGGAGGAGAGGGGAGTGAGTGAATCAGCTCGTAGGTGGAGGAGAGGAGGGGGAGGAGGAAGAGGGAGAGGGGGGAAAGGGAGGGAGGGGGAAAGGGAGGGAGGGGGAGAGAGGGGGGTAAGGGAGGGAGGGGGAGAAGGGGAAAGGTAGGGAGGAGAGGAGGGAGGGGATAAAGGGAGGGAGGAACAGGAGAGGAGGAGGGAGGGTGAGAGAGGGAGAAGAGAAAGTTTAGGTAGAAAGGGGGAAGAGTAAATCAACTCGTAGGCGGAGAAGAGGAGGGTGAGGAGAGAAGGAGAGGAGGGAGAGGAGGAAAGGGAGGTAAGAGATAGAGAGGAGAAGAGGGAGAGGGGAGAGGGAGGCATGAGATAGAGAGGAGAGGAGGAGAGGGAGGTAAGAGATAGACGGGGGAAGGGGGGGGAGGGGGTATAAACGAAGGATTATTTTCCGAAAAACCAATGAATTCGCCGCTACAGAGGGATCTCAATATTGAAGTGTTAGGCGTAGATTGCGTGGAAAAGGAACGTTCGCATCCAAATTGCATCCAAACAAAAGGAGTCGCAGATAGTATCACAGATGGATGAATTTCATCTCGTTCACGATATCAATTGATAATGGTTATTAAATCGAGCTTTGTAGGAAGAGATGAAGGGAAAGGGGGATGAAGGGAGCTTGGGGAATTTGTAGGATGAGGGACAGAGCACTTAGGAATAAAAAGGGTGTGAAGGGAAAGGACGTGGAGAATGAAGGGATTGAAGAAAGGGTGTGAAGGGAAAGGAAGTGGAGAATGAAGGGATGAAAGAAAGGGTGTGAAGGGAAAGGAAGTGGAGAATGAAGGGATTAAAGAAAGGGTGTGAAGGGAAAGGAAGTGGAGAATGCAGGGATGAAAGAAAGGGTGTGAAGGGAAAGGAAGTGGAGAATGAAGGGATGAAAGAAAGGGTGTGAAGGGAAAGGAAGTGGAGAATGCAGGGATTGAAGAAAGGGTGTGAAGGGAAAGGAAGTGGAGAATGCAGGGATAAAAGAAAGGGTGTGAAGGGAAAGGAAGTGAAGAATATAGGGATGAAAGAAAGGGTGTGAAGAGAAAGGAAGTGGAGAATACAGGAGTTTATGAATGATTTGACAATACGATGTTTTGAACAAGTCATGGCTCATATCATTCATTTGCATATTGAATGTCTTACCAATTCATACACCTTGTTGATATCTGAAATGTTATACTTACACTTGTCATTTTGTGTGTTGCTGGACTTTTCGTAGACTGTTTTTGAATGATTTATACTTCAGAAAATGGCCAGCAGATGATTTCCACTTCAGAAAATGGTCAGCAGAAACACTAATAAAACGCATTATTAGTCTTAACAGCATAAAGCATTCATACACTTGTCTATTGCATAACCTACTTTCGAATGATATTAAATTACAAGTCTGGGATAGTATTAAGAAAAATTACAGTATATTACATAACAATTTATTACCGCTTGCATAACCTCGTTTTTCAACGTTGCACAACCTATCTTTTGTTCATACTTATTGCCTTTACGCCAGAATTCAAGGTAACTTTGACAAAGTGAAAGAGGAAACAGCTGTATTAAGAAGTTTCAGTGATAAGTTTTTTTTTATTTATTTTTTATTATTTTTTATTTTTTATTTTTTTATCAAATCAAACTACTTTCCGTGGGAGGGAGGGGGAGGGTGGGTGGGTGATGGGTCAGATGATATAAGTCGTATTAATATGATTATCATTAGTTCCCATTTATCAAAGGAAGGGAATTGGATGTAACTTTTGTTCTATGACTATTTTTGACTTTTACGTTGAATCTAAAATGTTATTTGGCTTAAAGTAATTTATTCTCCAATAGTCGCGAGATATATTCATGTGTATTTGTGAACATGTATATATATGTATACGTTTATGAATTTGTTTTGCTACACGAGAAGTGAATGCAAAATAACAGGCACCCAAAAGCTATTGATAAAATATCGTTTGAATGAAGATTAATAATTTCTTTGACAAATATGTTCAAATACTTTCGTACATATACGCGTGTACGCATAATAACACATACACGCAGCCACAAACACACACATACACAGTCACAGACCCACAACCACACATAAACAACCACACACACACATATATATAGACACACACACACGGGCATACACAGTCACACACAAAAAAAAATAC
>BOPN01001476.1:27500-30000 GCA_017312705.2 Penaeus japonicus
CTATTTTTCTTTCTCTCCCCGGTATTTCTGTCTTCGTCTTTCTCTCCCTTTCTCTTTTTCTTTTTCTTATTTGTCTATTTGTCCTTGTTTCTGTTTGATTTTTTTTTTAAATTTCCAATTTTGTCTTTCTTTCTATTTGTTTTCTCCATTTTTTATCGTTGTCTGTCTCTCCGTATCTCTCTCTCTCTCTCTCTCTTTTTCCCGGCTTCTCTTGTGTCAATCATTCTCTCTCCTTTATATCCATCTTTGTCTTCTTCTCTTTCTGTCTTTCATTCTTTCCTCTTACTTCCCTTAATCTCATTACCTCTTGTCTATTGTACGTTCAATTATGCCTTATTCAACCTGATCTTTTCCAACCATATTTCTAATCTTTCTTCTAAACCCGTTTAATCAAGACTTATTCGTTACCTTCATTATGATTAGCACCTACCTGAATCTGATTAATTAAATAAGTTCATTTATTATGTCTGATTCACCCTTTCTGTCTCGTCACTGTCTCTCTATTTGAAGGATACCTAATTGTGGTTGCTTATTTGATGTTTTATTATTGCTTAATTCTCGTTATTAGGAGCTTAGTTATGTCTCTTTTTTCTTCATTTATATGTATATGTATATATGGATTCGTATATATGTATATCTATATCTATCTATCTATCTATATCTATATCTATATCTATCTATCTATCTATCTATCTATCTATATATATATATTTCTCTCTCAGCTATGTTTTTGTTATCTATTTTCAAAAACAAAAAAAAATTGTTTTGTTTTGCCTTTCATATCTAAATTTCTGCAAAACGTAGCTATCTTTTCAATTTCTTTTAAGCTTCGATTCAGTAACGTTTATTTCGAAAGGCTTTTAAAAATCTAATTGCGTAACGTAATCTGGTTTAGTCTTAAGTATAAATTATATAACGAGAATTATTTTCTGCATGAAACGTGTGTGGACAAATCTGTATCTTTTAAACTTTTGCAAATCTGTGACCTGGCTTATCTCTCAACTCTGAATTCTGTCCTGTTTATATATAATTTTTTTTCTGATTTTTTTTTCCAACAACTATATATTTTTTTTCAACTATATTAACTTTGACCTTTGTGAACTCTGTTGCCTTTTAGCCTGCCTTGTATCTCTCGCCTATGTACATGTCTAAACCTAACTCAATCTCCTGCTCTCTGTGTGTGTTTTTATTTTTTTTATTTTTTTTTATTGCTATTTGTTTATGCATTTCTCCCATTGCCTTTTTTGTTTTGTTTTGAGACTAGTTAAGAAATTAGTTAAGTCTTGTAATCTATATTTCAAAATTTTAGATTCTTAATGATTCTTATAAAGATTCAAAGATAACATTCGATTGTATCAAAAAAAGAAAAAGAAAAGAGAGAGAGAGAGAGAGAGAGAGAGAGAGATAGAAAGAAAGGGAGAGAGAGAGAGAGAGAGAGAGAGAGAGAGAGAGAGAGAGAGAGAGAGAGAGTGAGTGAGAGAGAGAGAAAACAAGCAAAGGAAAGAAGAAAAGAATGATCTATTTTTAGAAATAATAACAAGGATTTATCTATCAATTTTTTTTTTATACAACACGATAAAAGTCATCGGTGTTCTGTGAATCCAAGAATAAATTGCATGTCAGTAAATCATGCAGATATCATGCAGCGTCAATAAATCTATTTATACTATACTTATACTCTCTCTCTGTCTACCATAATTCATTTATCTGTCTCTATCTATCTTAATACATATCTCTATCAATATGTATCTATCTTAATCCATCCATCTATCTTAATCCATCTATCTATCTTAATCCATTTATCTATCTTAATCCATTTATCTATATTAATCCATCTATCTATCTTAATCCATCTACCTATCTTTATCAATCTATCTATCTTAATCCATTTATCTATCTTAATCCATCTATCTATCTTCATCCATCTATCTATCTTAATCCATTCATCTATCTTAATCCATCTATCTGTCTTAATCCATTTATTTATCTTAATCCATCTATCTATCTTAATCCATTTATTTATCTTAATCCATCTATCTATCTTAATCCATTTATTTATCTTAATCCATCTATCTATCTTAATCCATTTATCTATCTTAATCCATTTATCTATCTTAATCCATTTATCTATCTTAATCCATCTATCTATCTTAATCCATCTATCTTAATCCATTTATCTATCTTAATCCATTTATCATCTTAATCCATCTGTCTATCTTAATCAATCTATCTATCTTAATCCATTTATCTATCTTAATCCATTTATCTGTCTTAATCCATCTATCTGTCTTAATCCATCTATCTATCTCAATCCATTCATCTATCTAAATCATTTATCTATCTTAATCCATCTATCTTAATCCAACTGCCTATCTTAAGCCATCAATCTATCTTAATCTATCTATCTTAATTCATCTATCTATATATATCTATCTATATGTAAAATAACAGAAAGTACATTATCTTCACCGTCATACTGAAAAAGTAAAAAAACAAACAA
>BOPN01001476.1:90000-95000 GCA_017312705.2 Penaeus japonicus
CCAGAAAACACTTGACTCTCTCAGCCCCTGCATCTTGTACTTATTATATATTGTACCTTCCGTTTGTAGTTTATGGAAACCTTTTTTTCCCTGTCAGGTGGGCCGAATATTTTGATTGTCTCCGTCTTAAAAAAAGGAAGAGAAAGAAAGAAAAAAAGGTACATTTTCTCTTCTATTGATATCAGAACATCATAACTTTTAATTAATTTTGTTCATTGGTGAAATGGAATCTATTGAACAAACGCCTCAATAGCATATTTATTCAGAATACTCGCTTGAACACATTCTTCTAAAAAAAAAAAAAAAAAAAAAAAAAAGGATAATTTCTGAAATAGTATTGTAATTCTTAACCTATTTATTCCAAAAAAATATAATTCGCTTTATTGTGTCCTATAAATTAAAGTAGATCAAAGTGATTAATCATTACACTTCTTTTGAGGTTAAGTGGATCATTAGCAATTTCTCTAAAATAAACACATGATGTAAACACATATAGCTTTGTTTACATCGTTGCCACGAGGCCTTCGGAACAACACTCGATAAGGGACTAGAAAATAGTCCATTCACACCATATACTATGTTGCTAGTAATTTTATATCTAGTGATGAGAACGCGGGGAAGTTTTTGTTTACATCATACCAACATACCGACATACCGACATGAACATACACTACTATCCACATGAGTCGCAATGGTTGGTAATTCTGAGGCTTATAGGAGTATATAGGATATTGGGGGTAATACCTGATTATCATAATGCCCATAGCTGTGATAATGATGATGACAATAATAATACAATATCAATAATGATAATAATAATAACAATAATAAAAATAGTTTTGATAACAATAATGGTAATGATAATAATAATAGCAATAATAATAATGATGATGATAAAAATAATGATATTAATAATAGTAATGATAATAATAGTAATAATAATAATATCAATAATGATAATAACAAAAATGATAAAAATAATGATAATAATAAAGATAATACTAATATTAGTAGTAATGATAATGATACTACTAAAAAACGTCAGTAATATCACTAATCGTAATCCTCATTATCATCATTACCGTTATCATCATCATCATCAAGATCCATCGCTGATAAAAAACACTTACTCTTAACCGTACTTCAAGTGCCACTTAAGGACATGTTAGTCACCACGTGGTCGCCAAGTGCCACTTGAAATACGTCGCATACTTACAAAGGTTTGCAACACAAAGGAAATAAAGAAAACGGGATGCCCATTGCAAAAGATATTAAGAACTAGAGGCGGGGAGGGGATGGGGAGGGAGAGGGAGGGAGGGATGGGGGAAGTGGGAGGGAGGGGAGGGGGAGGGAGGAAGGGGAGGGGGGCAGGAGGGAGAGGGATGGGAGAGGAAAGGAGGGGATGGGGAGGATTCATAAAAAAATTGGAATCTGTGATGTTATGATTACCGACCTGGTTAATTGTTACATTATTAGAATATTAATTATAGGTTTGCTGTTTTAGTCACTGCGAGTAATGGAGATTGTGTGTTTGTGTATGCGTATATATACATGTATATATATATATATATATATATATATATATATATATATATATATATATATATATATATATATATATATATATATATAAACACACACACACACACAACACACACACATGTGTATATATATATATATATATATATATATATATATATATATATATATATATATATATATATATATATATACATATATATTATATATATATGTATGTGTGTGTGTGTGTGTATGTGTGTATGTGTGTGTGTGTGTGTATGCATATTCTATATGTATGTATATATGTATATATACATATATAAAATGAATTAAATCTCACAAACAAGAAAATCGATAACAAAAAGAGAAATACAACAGAAACAGATAATGCAAAAAATACCAGACTATTATACGATCTAAATGCAATTTTCAGAATGCGAATCAACACAGCAAGTAAGCCTTCGGAGAAAATAAATCAAACAGCTTTTCGCGAATAAAAAAGGACTTGTAAAATGCATTAAACCATTGAATATATCATCCTGCGTCCTCATCATTCTTATCATTCACATCAACAAATAATCAACGCCTTAATTATCATCATTATCATCATTTATCATCACGCTCCCTGCATTTCTCACCCGTTTTCTTTATCACCAAGATCCCTTCCACTCATACCAACCTTACCGCACGTAAACAAACTCCCATAGGTTGGTACTCCTTCAGTGAACCACGTCCTTTAACCACGAGGCTAAAATTCCTTTTCTTTTTCAGGCGGAACGTTGTCCAAGGAACCGGAATTAGTGGAACCGATTCAGAACGTAACAGTGGTGGCGGGAAGAGACGTCAAGCTGTCGTGTGTTGTGGATAACCTCGGCACTTATAAGGTTAGACTCATTTGGTGGCAGGAATATAATGTGCGTTTTTTTAATCTTTTTATAGTAGTATGGGAGTTTGTTTTTTTGTTAGATTCATATGTTTAATCGCATACATGCATAGAAGCACGTACACGCAAACACACACACACAAACATACACACACACACACACACACACACAAACATACACACACACACACACACACACACACACACACCCACATCCACACACATACACCCACCCACAAAGAAACACACAAACAAACTGAAAACCAAACTGAAAACGCATACAAACACACATACAAACACACACCTACACATCCACCCACATCTACACACCCACAAACAAACACACACACACTCAAACAACCAAACTGAAAACGCATACCCCCCCCACACACACATACACACACACCCCTTAAAAAAAAAAAAAAAAAAATCTCACACATGATATTCACCAGCCAAGTCTCACCCATAAAAGATTTCCATTTATAATTGTGTTCTGACAGTGCGTCAATTTTTCCCCTTCCCCGATTATTCATCATCACTGATAAAGATCATTCATATCAGGTGTCAGGGAGATATACTATATTTTTATTCAGTCCTCTTTTATCTTCAACTTTTTTTTTTTTTTTTTCGCTCTTTCGCTCTCACTCTCTCATCGAGTGGGTTCGAATGTAATGTTTATAATTGCAAGGAATTGAAATGTAGTTTAAGTGTTATAATCATACCGCGAATTCCGTTGAATTGTGTTACATAATGTGCATTTCATATATCACACATAAAGGGCTGTCATCAGCAGAGGATGGGGGGGGGGGGGAGGGGAGGGAGGGAGGGGATGGGAGGGGAGGGGGAAAGGGGGAGGGAGGGGATGGGGAGGGGATAAGGAGGGAGAGGGATGGGGAGGGAGGGGATGGGATGGGGCAGGGAGGGAGAGGGAGGGAGGAAAGGAGGGGATGGGGCAGGAGGGAGGGAGGATGGGGAGGGAGAGGGAGGGGGATGGGGATGGGGAGGGAGGAAAGGAGGGGATGGGGGAGGGGATAAGGAGAGGGAGGGAGGGATGGGGTGGGATGGGGAGAGGATGGGGAGGGAGAGGGATGAGGGCAGGAGGGGAGGGAGGGAGGGGATGGGGAGGAAAGGAGGGAGGGAGGGGATGGGGAGAGAGGAAGAGGGAGGGAGAGGGATGGGGATAGGGAGGGAGGAAGGGGATGGGGAGGGGATGGGGAGAGGGATGGTATGGGGAGGGAGGGAGGGGATGGGGAGGAAAGGAGGGAGGGAGGGGATGGGGAGAGAGGAAGAGGGAGGGAGAGGGATGGGGATAGGGAGGGAGGAAGGGGATGGGGAGAGGGGGGATGGGGAGGGAGGATGGGGAGGGAGGAAGAGAAGGGGAGGGAGGGGATGGGATGAGGAGGAGAGGGATGGGGATGGGGAGGGGATGGGGAGGGAGGGATGGGGAGGGGATGGGGAGAGGATGGGGAGGGATGGAGATGGGGAGGGAGGGGAGGGAGGGAGGTAGGGAGGGAGGGGATGGGGAGAGGATGGGGAGGGAGGAAAGGAGGAAGGGAGGGGATGGGATGGGGTAGGGAGGGAGGGATGGTATGGGGAGGGTAGGAGAGGGATGGGGAGGGAGGGAGGGAGAGGATGGGAGGGGATGGGGAGGGATGGGGAGAGGGAGGGGATGGGGTGGGAGGGAGGGGATAGGGATGGGGAGGGAGGGGATGGGGAGGGGATGGGGAGGGAGGAAGGGGATGAGGAGGGAGGGGGAGGGAGGGAATGGGGAGAGGATGGGATGGGATGGGGAGAGGATGGGGAGGGAATGGGGAAGGATGGGGATGGGGATGGGGAGGAAAGGAGGGAGGGAGGGGATGGGGAGAGGATGGGGAAGGAGAGATGAGAGGGAGGGGATGGGGAGGGAGGGAGAGGGAGGGAGGGAGGGAGGGGATGGGGAGACAGGAAGGATGCCGATAATACGAGTAAAATTAATTACAAGTAATTACATTCAGGATGATAATGACTGTTGTAATAATTATCTTGCAAACAATAACATTAATAATGATAACATTTATAATGAGTATTGCGACCATAATCATAATCTAAAAGAAATATTGATGCTAATAATACTATTACTAATAGATACAACGAGATGATGATAAAGATAATAATGATAATGATACTGATAATAAGAATACTAATAACCATAATGATAATGAAGAAGATAACAATACTACCATCCTTAAAAGAACAAAAAACAAACAAACAAACAAACAAACATAACACCAATCAAAACAACAACAACATAAATAAACACAAATAATACCAACAACATCGCCAACATAAACAACATAAACACAGTAATTACTTTAGCTCATAAAACAGTAGCTTTTGCATTTCTATTTCAGTCAGTAAGTAACATTTTGTGATTTGTGAACTAAAGCACTTTATTGCTGCTGTGAAATGCTGACGAACGGAAATGTATGATTAGATGTGCTTTTGGATTATTTTTATATTGTTATTTTTTTTATTAATTGCTTTCGCTAATTTAATGTTTTTTTGTGTGATTCGTTTTAATAGAAATATGTTTTTTTTTTTTTTTTTTTTTTTTTTT
>BOPN01001476.1:104209-109209 GCA_017312705.2 Penaeus japonicus
TAGAAATCAAAACAGGTACCAACCAACCATCAATAATTCGCTTCTAACTTTTTTTTTTTGCCGAGTCTTGCAATGCAATAATGAATCAGCGACCGCTCCTCATGAAAGATTCCCTCCCCACACATGTTCACCCGCGATGAATCTCATAGTCATGTTGTATTATAGAAACAGGGAACAGCCTTAATAGAATTGAAATGAAGACGAGGAGCAGAGGACGGATTTAATTTGAGTGTCAGAATCCCGTGGACTTTGAATCCCTTGGTCTCTGAATCCCTTAGTCTCTGAATCCCTTGGTCTCGGAATCCCTTGGTCTCTGTATCCCTTGGTCTCTGTATTCCTTAGAGTCTGTATCCCTTGGTCTTTGAATCCCTCGGTCTCTGAATCCCTTGGTCTCTGAATCCTTTGGTCTTTGAATCCCTTGGACTCTGAATCCCTCGGTCTTTGGATCCCTTGGTGTTTGAATCCCTTGGACTCTGAATCCCTTGGTCTTTGGATCCCATGGTCTCTGAATCTCTTAGTCTCTGGATCCCTTGGTCTTTGAATCCCTTGGTCTCTGAATCCCTTGGTCTCTGAATCCCTTGGTCTTTGAATCCCTTGGTCTCTGAATCCCTTGGTCTCTGAATCCCTTGGTCTCTGAATCCCTTGGTCTCTGAATCCCTTGGTCTCTGAATCCCTTGGTCTCTGAATCCCTTGGTCTCTGAATCCCTTGGTCTCTGAATCCCTTAGTCTCCGAATCCCTTGGTCTCTGAATCCCTTGGTTTCTGAATCCCTTGGTCTTTGAATCCCTTGGTCTCTGAATCCCTTGGTTTCTGAATCCCTTGGTCTTTGAATCCCTCGGTCTCTGAATCCCTTGGTCTCTGAATCCCTTGGTCTCTGAATCCCTTGGTCTCTGAATCCCTTGGTCTCTGAATCCCTTGGTCTCTGAATCCCTTGGTCTCTGAATCCCTTGGTCTCTGAATCCCTTGGTCTGTGAATCCCTTGGTCTCTGAATCCCTTGGTCTGTGAATCCCTTGGTCTCTGAATCCCTTAGTCTCCGAATCTCTTATTCTCTGAATCCCTTGGTCTTTGAATCCCTTGGTCTCTGAATCCCTTGGTCTCTGAATCCCTTGGTCTGTGAATCCCACTTGGTCTCTGAATCCCTTGGTCTCCGAATCTCTTGAGTCTCTGAATCCTTAGTCTCTCAATCCCTTGGTCTCTGAATCCCTTATTCTCTGAATCCCTTGGTCTCTGAAACCCTTGGTCTCTGAATCCCTTAGTCTCTGAATCCCTCGGTCTCCGAATCTCTTGGTCTCTGAATCCCTTATTCTCTGAATCCCTTGGTCTGTGAATCCCTTGGTCTCTGAATCCCTTGGTCTCCGAATCTCTTAGTCTCTGAAACCCTTGGTCTCTGAATCCCTTGGTCTCTGAAACCCTTGGTCTCTGAATCCCTTAGTCTCTGAATCCCTCGGTCTCCGAATCTCTTGGTCTCTGAATCCCTTGGTCTGTGAATCCCTTGGTCTCTGAATCCCTCGGTCTCTGAATCCCTTGGTTTCTGAATCCCTTGGTCTCTGAATCCCTTATTCTCTGAATCCCTCGGTCTCCGAATCTCTTGGTCTCTGAATCCCTTGGTCTGTGAATCCCTTGGTCTCTGAATCCCTCGGTCTCTGAATCCCTTGGTCTCTGAATCCCTTGGTCTCTGAATCCCTTGGTCTCTGAATCCCTTGGTCTCTGAATCCCTTGGTCTCTGAATCCCTTGGTCTCTGAATCCCTTGGTCTCTGAATCCCTTGGTCTCTGAATCCCTTGGTCTCTGAATCCCTTGGTCTCTGAATCCCTTGGTCTCTGAATCCCTTGGTCTCTGAATCCCTTGGTCTCTGAATCCCTTGGTCTCTGAATCCCTTAGTCTCCGAATCCCTTGGTCTCTGAATCCCTTGGTCTCTGAATCCCTTAGTGTCTGAATCCCTCGGTCTCTTAATCCCTTGGTCTCTGAATCCCTTGGTCTCTGTTTCTCCTGTGTTGGTTGTGTTGGTTACTTTCAACCTGGTCGACGTTCCACCGCTCCATCTAGCGTGGGATTGATGCTGTGTTTATTATTTATGTGATCTTACGGTCGATTAGGATAGTGAGAGGAACTAACTTGGTTGCTGTGAACTTTCGAAGCGGATTTGTTAATTCCTGTTTACTTTGTTAATTGTGGTTAGCTTTGTTGTTTTTAAGTAGCTTTGTTAATTCCCGTTAGCTTTATTAATTGTGGTTAGCTTTGTTGATTTTAAGTAGCTTTGTTAATTGCAGTTAAGTTTGTTAATTCCAGCTAGTTATATTATTTCCAGTTAGCTTTGTTAATTCCAATTAACTTTATCAATTCCAGTTAGTTTTGTTAATTCCAGATAGCTTTGTTAATTGCAGTCAGCTTTATTAATTCCAGTTAGCTTTGTTAATTCCATTTATTCATTCCAGTCAGCTTTGTTTACTCTAGTTTGCTTTATTCATTCCAGCTTTACTTCTTATTTCCAACAAATTAATTTCCAGATAAATGCTTATTTCGTGCGTGATTTATCTTTTGTCATCAGATCCCTCTCTCATTTTCTTCTTTGTGAACTTAAATTAATGTCGAAGGTATTGTGTGCAGAACTTGTCAGTTAGGTATTTGAATATTTATACGTTTATGAATAATAAGCGCTAGAGGGTACCTTATATATGTATATATGCATGTATATATATATATATATATATATATATATATA
This sequence comes from Penaeus japonicus, assembly GCA_017312705.2. Lineage (NCBI taxonomy): Eukaryota > Metazoa > Arthropoda > Malacostraca > Decapoda > Penaeidae > Penaeus > Penaeus japonicus. Next base: position 106,931 of record BOPN01001476.1, read on the forward strand.
TATATATATATATATATATATATATATATATGTATATATATATACCTCATATATATATATATATATATATATCTCTCTCTCTCTCATATATATATATATATATATATCTATATATATATATATATATATATATATATATATATATATTATATATATATATATGTATATGTATATATGGCGTGAATCAAAAGTATCATTCCATTTTCTGCAACTGAAGCAAGTGTTTATATTGCTGACTGCAACGCCACCTCTAATCAGTGCATCGTCTCTGATAGGTGTTTCGTTCCAGTGCTTAATCTTCTCGGTATTAAGTCGCAGCTAATCAGCTAATGCAGGTGTTGAAGAGAATGATATTGCGAATAGGTTAGCGGGTTAATTTGCATGCGTTGTTGCTATGACTATTATCCATTACCTTCGTTGGGTGATTTATGGAATCTTGAGGTTTGAGACACACATGCACACACACAGACACACACGCACACATACACACACACACACACACACACACACACACACACACACACACACAATCATAAGCACCTAGACAGATAGGTATAGAAAGTGTACATAAATATTTTTTCGCTTAAAAGCTATATTTAAACATTAATGAACTATCATATCTTACTCTTTTGTTGTGCTTTTATCTTCCTGCAAGATTGAAGAATGCCTCTAATTACTCTGCAAAATATAAAAGAAAGTTTGATGATCGCAAAGAAATTGGGAACAGCATAAAATATATTTAATTACCGCTTTTCCTTTAAAGATAAAAAGGCTATATTCATTATCAGATTAATCCCTATTTTTATTTTCCTTTCCTTTTGCGATACTATTCTCGTCCTTTTTGGTAGGAAATAATAAAGGTTGAAATTATGACAGATACTAACTCATATTCAAGCTCGGCCATATTAGCATGACCCAGATGCTACCTTCGCGGCCGAATAACAGATGGCGCTCATGTCAGAACGCATCATACTTTTATTACCGGAGTAGCATTTCTGTTGTAAATAACGAATGGTCACAAAACACAAGCATAATATAGTAATTCATCGGTATTTTTTGTAGTATTCACACTTGAAGAAGGCGTATTGTTTTAGAAAATGATATTGATAATAATGATAAAAAGGATGGTGATGATATAACTAATAATGATTATGACAACAATTGCAATGGACAGACGATGAAAATGATAACAAATATTTGTGATCCTTGTCACTTTAGTCATAATAGCAATGATAATGATGATGGTAATGATAATGATAATGATAACAGTGGTGATAATAATGATAATAAATGTATTTAAACATATATGCACATTCACATAAACACACACACACACACACAAACACACACACACACACAATCAGAAAAAAACACACACCACAATAACGAAACCCAACAGCATTCACCACAAACTTCACCACCACTTCTCACCACTTCTCACCACCTCCCAGACCTCAAGACCAGAGAAACAACACCAAAGACAAAACACAATTCATAATAAATAACACCGGAGTTCCCTCACTGAACATTATTGAACAGTTTGTGGGTTCTTCTGTATTGGTTGGGTCTTGATGGTATGTCGCTCTGTGGTTTCTTTGTTTGGTTGTTTTGTGGTGGTTGGTGGTATTGTGGTTGTGGTTGTTATTGCTGTTGGTGGTATTGTGGTTGTGGTTGTTATTGCTGTTGTTGTTATTGTGTTATCTTAGGTTATTATGGTAATGATAACAATAGTAGTGATGATAATGATGATAATGATGATAATGATGATGGTACATCTGCTTGGATACAGCTACCACTACTACTAAATTATGATGATAATAATGATGATAGAATAATGGTGGTACTAACTCTAATACTAATTGTGATTCTAACACTAATTGTGATAACAGTTATAAAGGTGATTAATATTATCATTTTTTGTTGTTACCATTATCGTATTTTCCATCATGATTTCAATAACATTGTGATCAAACTAACATCATCACCATCATAATCATCATCATCACCATCATTATCATCTTCATCACCATCATAATCATCATCATCATCACCATCACCATCACCATAATCATCATCATCATTATCATCATCCTCATGATAATCATCACTATCATTAGCATCACTAACGAAACATAACATAACTAACATTGCACAAAATTGCACACTACCTTAAGGCAAGTTCGGTTTAACTTTAAGATTGTTTCTTTGTCTAATTAAGTGTATTTTCTGATATATGTATTCTTTTGTTCTAAAGGAAGTAATTGCTTAATTTTCATGTG
>BOPN01001476.1:129209-136709 GCA_017312705.2 Penaeus japonicus
TTACCCATTCTCTTTCTCCTTCTTCGTCTTTCCTTTTCTCTCCCTTTCCCTGACATTCTCCTTCCCTCTCTACCTTTCCTAATTTCTCTCCTTTCGCAACCATCTTCCTTCCCTCCCTCCCTCTCCCACCCATCCTCCTTCCCTCCTTCCCTCCCTCCTTCTCCCACCCATACTCCTTACCTTTTCCAACTTCTCTCCTTCATTTTTCTTCCCACCCTCCCGCCTTCCCCCACCTCTACTCTCCCTCCCTTTCCTTCATCCCTCCTTTTCAATCATTCCCCTTTTTTTTCATTTTCCTCTTTTCTCCTTCGTTCTATTTTCCCTTACCTCCTTATTCTTACCCTCGCCTCCCCCTACCTCTGTCCCTATCTCCTCATCCTTATCTTCGTTTTCCCTTCCCTCCTTATTCTTACCCTCGCCTCCCCCTACCTCTGTCCCTATTTCCTCATCCTTATCCCCCTCTACCTTATCTTCGTTTTCCCTTACCTCCTTATTCTTACCCTCGCCTCCCCTTACCTACCTTCTGTCCTCACCCTTACTTCCTAACATATGCCCCACTCTTGACAAAGGACCAGGAGGGTGTGTGTACGTGTCCTAGATTCGCTGCAGCTGAATCTAATGTGTTTAGCATTAGTGGTGGATTCCCTCCTTCTGCTGCTCCCGTGTCGGCGGAGGAAGGAGGGGAGGGGGAAGGGAGGGTGAAAGGGCAGTGGGAGTGGAGTGGAGGGGAGGGGATGGGAGGGGAGGGAGGAAGGGAGGGAAGAAGGGAGGGGAGGGGAGGGGATGGGATGAGAGGGGAGGGGAGGGGAGGGGATGGGAGGGGATGAGAGGGGATGAGAGGGGAGGGAAGGGGAGGGAGGAACGGAGGGGAGGGGAGGGAAGGGAGGGAGGGAGGGAGAAAGAGAGGGAGAGAGAGAGAGAGAGAGAAAGAGAAGAGAAGAGAGGGAGAGAGAGAGAGAGAAAGAGAAGAGAATAGAGAGAGATAGAAGAGAAGAGAAGAGAAGAGGAGAGCGAGCATCAGCACCTACCAAATGCATCAATTAAAGTCAATATATCACACCAAATTAGCGTCCGTGTATTGAATAAACTCAAACAGAACAACAAAACATACCAAACCCAATATTCCGAGGAACTAACAAAAAAAAAACTCCTTCGAAGGACTATCAAAATGTACAAAATTCAGTCAAAAAAAAAAAAAAAAAAAAAAAAAAAAAAAAAAAAAAAAAAAAAAAAAAAAAAAAAAAAAAAAAAAAAATCTACCAAAAACCATTCAAATCTAAACAAATCGAATCCAACTCAAGGACCGAAGATCCATCTCAATCCATCAAACTTCATCCAGATCATCCAAACTCGATTGACAAAAAGCTAATCGAATTCAGCATCTTAAAGGATCCTAGTGCCAATCCTCATGGCACGGCGGTCATGAGGAACCCTGCCTGTCATGCAACGTTTATCATGAAGCACCTGTCATGAGGTACGCACTATTAGTCATGCACAGACATGCGCTTCTGAACCGTCTGTTGACGTTGTGATTCGGGATGAAATTAATCTGATTGGATCTTTGGATTAAATAAAGGATATGATTGATATGATTGGAGTTGTTTTTAAGGTACTGGATTTGTGATTAAGTTTGAACTTTTGATAATGTGAATGATGATAGGAAGAGCTGGTTTTGTCTATGGGAATAGGATAATATTGTATTTGATTTTATGAAATTGGGATTGATTTATAGCTGTTGTTGTAGTCTTTGTTATTATCATTGCTATTATCATCTTTGTTACAATGATAGTTATCAATATCATTATCAATATCATTATTATCATTATCATAGATATTAACATTATCAATATCATGACTATTATCATTATCATCATTATTATCAATATGATCATCGCTATTATCATTATATTCATCGTTGTAAGTATGATACTATTTTTTATCACTTCTGATATATCAATTATTATTGTTATGACTGTCAAGATCATTATCATTATTACTAACAACATTATCAGTATCATTATAATCATCATCATTTTCAGCATGAATATAATCATCATCATTATCGGTATGATTATAATCATCATCATCATCATCAGTATAATCATAATCATCATTATCAGTACCACTATAATCATCATCATTATCAGTACCATTTAAATCATCATCATAATCAGTATCATTATAATTTTCATCACTACTACCATAACACCACCATAACTATCATCATCATCACGATAATTAGTAAAACCCCTTAAGCGTAGTGGTAAGGCGCGCGGCAGGGGACCAAAAAGACCTCCAAAACGCCAAAATTCGAGTCCAGAATTCGGTCCGAGATTAGGGAGGACATCCACTCGGAGTAACAGCCTCTCCTTGCCAAAAGCCGTCAGGGATAGTGCAGTGGTAGCGCGTAGGTTTCCCATCCTCGTGGTCAACAGATCGAGCCCCGTCCAAGGTCGTCAGCACTCGTTGGCACTCTCTCTCACGAGTCAGCACAAGCTGACACAGGCGGGCTCGGCTATAGCCCTGGCTTATCCTTATCATTGTCAAATAAAAGCCTTTTGAGAGAAGGCAGCGTAACAGCCTTAATAGGGGATTTTTTGACGTAAAACTGATCCAGCAACTATATGGATAATAATGAGGATGATTATGGTAATAATGATGATGATAGTGATGATGATAATGATAGTGATGATAATGACGGTGATGCTAATAATGATAACGATAATAATGATAGTAATGATAATGACGGTGATGCTAATAATGATAACGATAATAATGATAGTAATGATAATGACGGTGATGCTAATAATGATAACGATGATAATGATAATAATAACAATAATAATATTGATGATAACTACACTCATAGATAATAGCATTATTACTAACATCATAATTATTATCATTAATATAAAAATCAAACGCATGGTATTATTTTTTGATAAACGCTAACTGAAAATTGAGAACCATTGTACTACAAGTATAATCCTTACTGATATACTATAATTATGTAAATCATTATAAAGTCTTTCAGATAAATGCAATACATACTGTTTAATTACTGGACCAATAATGACCAGATTCTTTATTTTTGATCAGCACTGAATTAATTAGTGGCTCTGATTTTTCAGTAAGGAATTAAATTTGCTTTCAGGTAATTTAAGACATATTATTTAAGCATTTCCGTAATTAAATGAATATGAAGGATGCACTGATACAATTTCTTACATTGTTTCTTTCATGTAAAAGGAATGAATAAGCAGATACCCAGTTAATTAAATACTTTCGTAAACTTCACTAACAGCAAGCCAATTAAGTACGATTAAATAATAACTGGATGACATTTTCTCCTTTTTCACCCTCTTGTTTCGCTGTCACCTTATCTCCTTTTTCTCTCTCTCAATCACTCTTCCACGAGTTTGATCCCTGTTTCTTTGTCTGTTTCGCTCTTTCTCTCGCTCTCTCTCTCTCTCTCTCTCTCTCTCTCTCTCTCTCTGTCTTTGTCTCTCTCTCTCTCTCTCTCTCTCATTCACTCACTCTCTCACTAACTCTCTCTCTCACTCTCTTGCCTCCCTTCCCCCTTTCTCTCCGACACCCCTCCTCCCCCCCTCTTTCTCATCCTTTCTTTCTCTCTTTGGTTCTCTGTCTGTCACCTCCCCCTCCCCCTCTTCCTCCTCCTCCCCCTCCCCCTTCCCCTCCTCCTCCCCCTCCCCCTCCCCCTTCCCCTCCTCCTCCCCCTCCCACTCCCTCTCCCCCTCCCCCCTCTCAAAATAAAAAAAATACAAACCTTTTCTACAAGACAGTCCATCGAGTTACAAACCCAATCTAATTGCTTCCCTAAATCCACAACAATTATATCGAGTGCTATGGCGACTTCAGGACTGACTGTTCTAAACCAAGTCCAAGGTTTGATAATTAGCTAGCACGGGGTCTTCAGAAGAATGGATGAAGGGAGAGTGAATAGATAAATACTTGCGTAGTCGGATGGGTGAATTGGCTTTTTTTTGCTGTCTATCTCTCTGTTTAGTTATCTATTTTTTTCTAGTTATTATTTTTGTTTCTCTCCTCTGACTGTCTTGTTATCTATTACTTTCTAGTTATTTTCTTTGTTTCTCTCCTCTGTCTGTCTAATTATCTATTACTTTCTAGTTTTTTTTGTTTCTCTTCTCTGTCCGTCTAGTTATCTATTACTTTCTAGTTTTTTTTTGTTTCTCTTCTCTGTCTGTCTAGTTATCTATTACTTTCTAGTTATTTTCTTTGTTTCTCTCCTCTGTCTGTCTAGTTATCTATTACTTTCTAGTTATTTTTTTTTGTTTCTCTCCTCTGTCTGTCTAGTTATCTGTTACTTTCTAGTTTTTTTTGTTTCTCTCTTCTATCTGTCTAGTTATCTATTAGTTTCTAGTTATTTTTTTGTTTCTCTCCTCTATCTGTCGAGTTATCTATTATTTTCTAGTTATTTTTTGTTTCTCTCCTCTATCTGTCTAGTTATCTATTACTTTCTAGTTTTTTTTTGTTTCTCTCCTCTATCTGTCTAGTTATCCATTACTTTCTAGTTTTTTTGTTTCTCTCCTCTGTCTGTCTAGTTATCTATTACTTTCTAGTTATTTTTTTGTTTCTCTCCTCTATCTGTCTAGTTATCTATTACTTTCTAGTTATTTTTTTTGTTTCTCTCCTCTATCTATCTAGTTATCTATTACCTTCTAGTTATTTTTTTTGTTTCTCTCCTCTATCTGCCGAGTTATCTATTACTTTCTAGTTATTTTTTTTGTTTCTCTCCTCTTTCTGTCTAGTTATTTGTCTGTTTGTCTATCTGAATATCTGTCTGTTGTATGAGTGTGTGTGTTGATGGGTGTCTGTGTATGTGTGTGTGTGTGAATGTCTGTAATTGTGTGTTAATGTATGTGTGTGTGCATGTATGTATGCGTGTGTGCGTGTATGTATGCGTGTGTGCGTGTATATATGTGTGTGCGTGTATGTATGCGTGTATGCGTGTGTATGTATGTATGCGTGTGTACGTGTATGTATGTGTGTGTGCGTGAATGTGTGTAATTGTGTGCGTGTGTATGTATGTGCGTGTATGTACGTGTGTGCGTGCATGCTTGTGTGTGCGTATCCTCGCATCCGACCATCTTCGCACACGTAACACACCTCCCAAGGAGTATCAAACCACCGGTACTGCCACGGCCACAAAACGCCCCCAAATCTCCAATCCCACTTGTCCCCCGCCCCTAAAAACCCCCCCTCCTTCCACTCATTAATCACGCGACCGAATACAAATGAAGGAATTCCCGGCCAGATAACCGCGGCGCCATAAAAGGGCCGCGCGTCGATGGCCATTCTCCTTCGGAATTAATCAGGGCAGATCAGCGAGATCCGAGATAAGGAAGAAGAAACCATATGAGACTCAACCATAGCCACTAACAGCCGTCGCCGAACCTGCACTTCCCACGTCGCTCGCTTTACGACTCGGTATTACTGCCTTATCGGACTCTCAACAGCAATGTGAACATTTTATTATACTGGTGATAAAGATAAAGCGTGCTGTAAAAGACCATGTTAGGAGACTGTAAAATCTCGATGTAGTACATGAAACCTGGCGCGCGGCCACCGTAGAGTTTTGTGTGGTGGGGTATCCGATACAAGTTTCCGTGCGGCACGTGTCTCTCTTTATCTCTCTGTCTCTGCCTCTTTCTCTCTCTTTCTCTCTCTCTCTCTGTCTCTCTCTCTCTCTTTATCTCTGTCTCTTTCTCTCTCTCTCTCTCTCTCTCTCTCTACCTCTTTCTCTCTCTCTCTCTCTCTCTTTATCTCTGTCTCTTTCTCTCTCTCTCTCTCTCTCTCTCTCTCTCTCTCTCTCATAACTCTTTCTCTCTCTCTTTCTCTCTGTCTCTGCCTCTGTCTCTCTCTCTCTCTCTCTCATTCACTCACTTTCTCACTAACTCTCTCTCTCTCACTCTCTTGCCTCCCTTCCCCCTTTCTCTCCGACACCCCTCCCCACCCTCTTTCTCTCTTTGGTTCATAACTTCTAGTTCATTATGTAAGGAAGGGTCTGCATGCCAAGGGTTAATTTGTAATAAGTTTATATATATAGATGTCAATATAATATGTTCTTAAGAGAATATTAAGTTTGGAAATTATGAGATGGTTGAATGTGATAAGAAATCTTACTGATATTCCTAAAATTTAGACATTTTATTTTACATATCATTTCGATCGTCATAAACCAAACAGGCAATATAAATGATATATCAAATATAACAACGATATCATATATAAATAATGGTATAATATCCATTACGTGTAATTTAGTAAAATGTGAGTGTGTTGTAGACTCATGATTATTCATGAGGAATCAGACTTTCCTACCAAAAAGTCTGAACGTTTTTAGTGAATTGTTTATTATCAATACCATTGGCTTTATTATCATTATTATGATTACTTTATTGATAGTATTATTATTGTTATTATCAAAATGTTTATCATTATTAACATTGTTATCATTATTGTTATTGTTGTCGTTGTTTTTGTTTTGTTGTTATCATCATCATCATCAACATCCTAATCGTCATTCTCATCATACTCCTCCTCCTCCTCATCATCATCATCACCATCACCATCACCATCACAATCACCATTACCACCACCACCATCATCACCATCACCATCATTACCATCACCATCATCATCACCATCACCATAAAAATAGCAAGACACACAAAGTGGTAGATATCAATTTTCGTACGTATTATTCGTGCAAGTTCCTCCATGCTAAAATAAAATATCACTTTTCTAATACTTCACTTTTACACTCCTTTCATGAGCCCAAAAGGCGCAAGATATTGACAAAATATTATATTTGAAAGACTAAGAAACGCTTTGAACAGCTGAATGTATTCCTAAAATAGCCAATGTAATTATAGAATAATCATAAGGAGATAATGTTTGTGACGATGATTATTAACGAAGGGAAGGAGAAGGAAGAGGAGGAGGAGGAGGAGGAGGAGGAGGAGGAGGAGGTGGTGGTGGTGGTGGAGGAGGAGGAGGAGGAGGAGGAGGAGGAGGAGGAGGAGGAGGTGGTGGTGGTGATGGTGGTGGAGGAAGTGGAGGAGGAGGAGGAGGAAGAGGAGGAAGAAGAAGAAGAAGAAGAAGGAGAAGGAAGAGGAAGAGAAAGAAGAAGAAAAAGAAGAAGGATAAAAAAAGGAAGAAGAAGAAAAAGAAGAAGAAGAAGAAGAAGGAGGAGGAGGAGGAGGAGAAGAAGAAGAAGAAGAAGAAGAAGAAGAAGAAGAAGAAGAAGAAGAAGGAGGATGAAGAAGAAGAAGAAGAAGAAAGAGAGGGAAGAGGAAGAGGAAGAAGAAGAAAAAGAGGTAGGATAAAAAAAAAGGAAGAAGAAGAAAAAGAAGAAGAAGAAGAAGAAGGAGGAGGAGGAGGAGGAGAAGGAGGAGGAGAGGGAAAAGGATAAGAATAAGGATAAGGAGGAATATGAGAAGGAGAGGGAGAAAGAGA
>BOPN01001476.1:141709-144209 GCA_017312705.2 Penaeus japonicus
TTATCCTGATTTTCTTTTCTGTTCTCGTCTCGTCTGTTGTTCGTTTTCTTTTTGTTTTATCTTCTCCCTTTTTTTGTTGTTTTTGTTTTATTGTTAGGGTCTCGTTCTCTTTCTGTCTCTGTCTTTCTCTGTCTCTGTTTCTCCTTTTCTCTCTCTCTTTCTCACTCTCTCCCTTTCCCTCTACCTCTTTTTTTTCTCTTTCTCTGTCTCTCTCTCTCTCTCTCTCTCTCTCTCTCTGTCTCTATCTCTCTCTGTCTCTCTTTCTCACTCTCTCCCTTTCTCTTCCTCTCCCTCTCTACCTCTTTCTCTCTCTCTCTTTCTCTCTCTCTCTCTCTCTCTCTCTCTCTCTCTCTCTCTCTCTCTCTCTCCCTCCCTCCCTCCCTCCCTCTCTCTCTCACCCCTCCTTCTTTCTCTCTCTCTCCCCCCCCCTCCCCCCCTCTCTCTCCCCACTTTCCCTTGTTTCCTCTTTTTAAACATAATCTCACATATAGATTACATGGTTAGAAAATGGCCTCGGTAAAATTCAAGGAAATGTTAATTTGTTTTTTCTTCTCAGATTGCAAGAGGCTGTGTATTTTTCGTTCTTTTCATCTTCTGGGAAATGTAACTACTTAGAGGAAATGGAGAGAAGTAAGAGGGAGAATATAGAACAAGATAGGAAAAGAGGAAAGATGATGCAACATGCACACACACACACACACACACACACACACACACGCACACAATCACACACCCACCTCCCACACACCTTCCACCCCCCCACTCACACCCCACACACCCAAACCCCCCACCTACCAACACACTCCACCCCCACTCCCCCCACCCACCAACACACCCAAACCCCCCACCCCCCACCCCCACCCCCACCCCCACAGACACACACCAACACACACTTACTCATCCCAAGCAAACGTCAGCTGTGTTCTGACTCCCTCACTCCTGCCTTTTCCTGACATCACTGACGCGTAGCTAACCTTTTCCTGTTCTGAATGAATCTTTGATGTAATGTCCTGTACCTGCATTGCCTGGGTGATTCAGCTGCCCTTTGTCTGTGTCTCTTTTTTTTCTCCTTCTGTTTCTCTTTCTCTCTGTTTATTTCTCTTTCTCTTGCTTTTTTTTTTATCTGTTTATCTGTTCTTTCTGTTTCTCTGTCTGTGTTTTTTTTTCAATATCTTTCAATATTGTCTGTCTGTTTCTGTTACAGTTTTTTTTTCTGTTTGTCCGTTTAACCTTCTCTCTCTCTCTCTGTGTTTCTCTTGTTTTCTCTGGCTGTTATTTATTTTTCTCTTTCTCGCAATCTGTTTTTTTTTTATTCTATCTTTTTCTCTCTATTTCTCATTCTCTCTCTATCAGCCTGGTTCTCTCTCTTTGTCTCTTTCTCTATCTATGTCTACGTCTGTTTATCTGTTTATCTTATTCTTTGTCTTTATCATACTCTTCCTGTTTTTTTCTCTTTCCTTACCTCCTTTCAATTCTATTTCATTCCTTTCTCTCTTGCTTCATTCTCTTTTTCCTCTCTCCTCCTCCCCTCCCTCCATAACTCTCCTCCTCCCTCCTCTCCTATATCCCTTCCCCTTCCGCTTCTCCTTCCCCCCTCCCCTTCTCCCCCTACCCCTTCTCTCTCCCCCTACCCTATCCCTCTCCCGCTCTACCTCTTTCTTTCCTCTCCCACTCTCTCCCCTTTCCCCCCTCTCCCCCTCCCCCCCCTATCTCCCCCTCTCCCTCCCTCTTCCCTCTCCCACTCTCCCCCTACCCTTTCCCCCCCCCTCTCTCCCACTCTCCTCCTACCCTTTCCCCCCTCTCCCTCCCCTTTCCCCCTTCTCCCCCTCTCCCTCCCTCTTCCCTCTCCCGTTCTCCCCCCTACCCTTTCCCCCTCTCTTCCTCTCCATCCCATTTCCCTCTCCCACTCTCCCCCTCTCTCTCTCCCTCTCCCACTCTCTCCCTACCCTTTCCCCCCTCTCCCGTTCTTCCCCTACCCTTACCCTTTCCCCCTCTCCCTCCCCTTTCCCTCTCCCACTCTCCCCTTACCCTTCCCCCCCCTCTCCCTACCCTTTCCCCCCTCTCTCCCACTCCCCCCTTCCCCCCTCTCCCTCTCTCCCTCCCTATACCCCCCCCACCCCACCCCACCGCCCCTCCCTATCCCTATCCGTGTGCCCTCACCCCACCGCGTGAACCCGACAAGGTTAATCTCAAGCGATTCCGAATAGCTTACAAGGGAATTCCCCAGACGACGAAAAAAAAAAGAAAAACCTGACTATCATTGTTATAAAACTGTTTGTGTTTCACTCGACGAAAAATACGAACCATAGAATTTCGTTTTATTTTTCTCTCTCTCCTTGTGTCCCATAGAGGAATGCTTTTGTTTACTTAGTGTGTTTTGATGTTTGAGTGCATAGGTTTTTGTGCATCTATGTGTATACATATGTATATACATATACAAATAATATGAATATATATATATATATATATATATATATAAATATATATATATATATATATA
>BOPN01001476.1:155172-160172 GCA_017312705.2 Penaeus japonicus
CCCCCCCCCCCCTCTCTCTCTCTCTCTCTCTCTCTCTCTCTCTCTCTCTCTCCACCCCCCTCTCTCCTCTCTCTCCAACCCCCCCCTCTCTCTCTCCCCCTCTCTCCCCCCCACTCTCTCACTCTCATCTACCACCCTCTATCTCTCTTTTGCTAAAAAAAAACAAAAAAACACACACACACGAAAGAACTCCAATGGTTGAATTTGTGGACAGGATTGCACAGTTGTTGCAGACAGAGGTGAGGACGGCCGATTGCGTTTGTTTGGAAACTCTAATGACAAAAGTGTGAAGTTATTTAGAAAGTGAGACAAAGGAGGTGTTTATCGCACTTAAAAGCAAATATTTGTGTTTCTCTATGTCTGTATTTATATATTTTATTGTTCTTATCTCTGTCTCTACATACTTTATTTTCTTATTTGATTTTAGATTTTTTTTATATAAATCTATTTATCTATCTATCGGATGGGTTATCTACCATACTTTATTTACGTTTTCTTTGTTTACGTTTGTGTATTTGTTAGAAATATTTATACATATGAAGTTGTATTTTCTCCTCTGTCTTTTTTTCTTTATCAAGTTTTCCCTCCTTATTTCTGTTTCTTCTTGTTCTTCATTCTCTCTCTTCTTCTGACTTTTCTTCTTTTTCATTCCCCTTTTCTTTTTTCTTTTCCCTCTTTTTCTTTTTCCTTCTTCCTCTTCTTTTTTTCTTCTTCCTCTTCTTTTTCTATTCTTCCTCTTCTTTTTTTCTTCTTCTTAAATACATTTCTTTTGTCTTCGCTATTTCATGTTTTCTTTTATGTTTTTCCTTCTTTCCTCCTATTATCCTTTTTTTTCTCCTTCGCTCTTCTTTCTTCTTTTGTTCTTTTTTCTCCATCTCTTGTTCTCATTCTCTTTTTTTTTCTCTCTTCTTTTCTCTTTCTTTTCCTTCTTCTTCTTCTTCTTCATCTTCTTCTCCTTCTTCTCCCTCCATCTCCTTCTCATTTCTTGCCTTCACTTTCTTCATCAACCACCCACGTTTTTTTCTTCTTTTTCTTTTTTCGATTCTGTCATTCTTCTTCTTTACCCCCTCCCCTACCCCCCCCCCCCTCCCCCAAAAACAGAAAAAAGAAAGAAAGAAAGAAAGAAAGAAAGAAAAAAAAAGAAAGAAAAAAACACACACTCTAAATGACCCTCTTAGATCGGATGAGATTCAACCGTCGTATAATTTTGTTCCTTACCTTTTCCTGTTCACGAGTCCCCTCTTTCTCTTTCTGTCTATCTCTTTGTCTCTTTCTCACTCTCCCCCTCTCTATCTCCTAATCTATCTCGCTCTTGCTCTCTCTCTCTTTCTCACACACTCTCTCTCTTTCTCTCCGTCGTATAATTTTGTTTCTTGCCTTTTCCTGTCTCTTTCTCCCTCTCTCCCTCTGTATCTCCCTCCCTCTCTCTTTCTTACTGTCTCTTTCTCACACACACACTCTCTCTTTCTCTCTGTCTCTTTCATATTCTCTCCCTCTCTATCTCGCTCTTGCTCTCTCTCTCTCTTTCTCACATACTCTCTCTCTCTTTCTCTCTGTCCCTTTCATACTCTCTCCCTCTCTATCTCGCTCTTGCTCTCTCTGTCTCTTTCTCACTGTGTCTGTCTCACTCTCTATCTTACTCTCTCTCCTTCTCTCTCTGTCTCTTTCTCACTCCCTCCCTCTCTCTCTGTCTGTTTTTCTCTCTTTCTCACTCTCTCTCCTTCTCTCCGCCCTCCTTCCTCCCCTTCGTCTTCTTGTACTTTCTATTCTTCTTCTTTTTCTTTTTATAATCATCATTATTATCTTTACTTTACTTTCCAATTTCATCTTCTTAGTCATTTTCTTTTTACTCTTTTTTGTATTTTTTCTTCTTCATACTATTTTCTTTATTTTTCATCAAACTTCATTCACCGATTCGTATTCTATTCGCATTTTCTTTCGTTCGTCATTTTATTGTTACTATTTTTAGCCTTTCTTTTATTTTTCTTCGCATCTGCTTTCCTAAAAGAATCAGTTAATTTCATTAATTTTCGTTTTCTCTCTGAATTTGCCACTCTTACTGTCTCTCTCTCTCTATGTCTTCCTTTCTGACTCTCTGTCTGTCTGTCTGTCTGTCTGTCTATGTCAGTGTCTTTCTCTCTCTCTTTTCTTTTATCACCCTCTCACACACCCAGTTCCTTTCTCTCTCTCTCTCTCTCTCTCTCTCCACTTTTTTCATCCAATCAGCGGAGACCCATTTTGATTCACGTCTTTATTATCTCCCATTGTCCACTTCTCCCCCCCCCCTTCCCCGTTCTCCCTTCTCCCAACCCCCCCTCTCCCTTCCCCATTCCCCTATTCTTCACTCTTCTCCTTCGTCCTCTCAATATCAGGAAGATTGGAACTGGGGTGAATTGGGGAATGGGGGGAAGGGGGGGGGGGTGTCTACTTCCACCTCCCTTCTCTTTTTTCTGCCTCTCATTTTTTTTTTTTTTTTAATACGATACGTCCTGTGCTTTATTTCTTATATATATATATATATATATATATATATATATATATATATATCTACATATATATATATATATATATATATATATATATATATATATATATATATATATATATATATATATGTACATATGTTTTTTTTCTCGTTTTTTATTCTTTCTTTCTTTTTATCTCACCCTTTCATTGTCTTTTTTCTTATGTTTTTCTTTCTCTTTGTACCCTTTCTTCTTCCGCGACCTCGTCCTTTTCCTTTTCCTCTCCCTCTTTCCTCTTCCTTCTTCCTCTACCTGTGTCATTATATTCTCTTGTTCCTCCTCTTTCTCTTCCTTTCGTACATAATTCAATCAAATTCTTCTTCCTCTTCTTTTCCTCTCTTTCGTCTGCTTACATTTTATTCTCTTCTTCCTCTTCCTCTTTTCTCCTCTTACTCGTCTCCTCCCTCTTATCCGACTTCATCCTCCCTCCTCCTCCTCTCCTTTAGCCCTTCCTTATCCTCCTATACCTCCTCCTCCTCCTCCGCCTCCTCTCCCTCCTTTCTTCCCCATCTCCTTCCCTCTTTACTTTCTGTTCCTCTACTTCCCTCCCTCTTCCTCCAACTTCTCCTTCGCCTCCTCCTCCCTTATTCCTCACTCCTACTCCTCCTCCTCCTTCGCAACTCCTCTTCCACCTCCTTCATTCCTCCTCCTCCTCCTCCATCTCCATTGTCTCCCTCTTCCTCTACCTCTCCTTCTCCACTCCTCTTCTCTTCTCCATTACTCCTCCCACTCTCCCTCCTCTTTCTCCCTCTTCCCCTTCCTACCTCCTTGCTCCTCCTCCTTATCTTCCTTCCTCTTTCATCTTTCTTTTCCTCCGCCTCCTTCATCTTCCCTTTCCTTTCCTCTTCCACCTATTCTGCCTCCTACTCCTCCTCCTTCCCTCTTTCATTCCGCTTTCTCTATCTCTTCCAACTCCTCCTTCTTCCTCTCTTCTCTCCTTTTCCTCCATCTACTCCTTTACCTCCATCCTCCACCTCCATCTCCCCTCCCTCTTCCTCCTCCTTTTCTCCTTCTCACTCTTCCTCTTCCTCCTACTTTACCTCCTTCTCCCCTTCCTTCTTCATCTTCCTCCACCGCCACTAATCGCCTCTTCTACCTCCTTCCCTCCTTCTCCACCTCCTTTGTCCTCGTCCATCTTCTTCTCCTCCCTCTTCATCCTCCACTTGCCTCTTTCTCCTCCTCCACCTCCCTCCCAATCCTCTTCCTCCTCCTTTACCTCCTTCTTCCATCTCCCTCTTCCTCTTCTTCCACCTCCCTCATCCTCTTCTTCCACCTCCCTCTTTCTCCTCCTTTACCTCTTTCTTCCTCCACCTTTACCTCTTTCTTCCACCTCCCTAATCCTCTTCTTCCACCTCCCTCATCCTTTCCTTCCACCTTCCTATTCCTTCTCCTCCACCTCCCTCCTCCTCCTCCACCTCCCTCCTCCTCTTCTTCCACCTCCCTCTTCCTCCTCCTCCCCTCCTTCTTCCTCCTCCACCTCCCTCATCCTCTTCTTCCACCTCCTCTACCGCCTCTTCTACCTCCTCCTCCTCCATCCTCCAGGAAGATAAGTGCGACGTGCGGTTAATAGCAGGATTAAGGGATTCGGTTAAAAAAGAAAAAAGAAAAGAAAAAAAAAGTCTCGCAGCAGCATTTCGCCCCCACTGATAGCCTCTTGGTACGTTTTCCTTCTCCTCTTTATTCCTTCCTCTTTTTTGATTGTCTTTATTTCTCTCCTTTTTTGGGGGTACTTTTTGATATTTTGGTATTTTGATGTTTTTTTTTTTTGTTTTTTTTTTTTTTTTTTTTTTTTTTTTTTTTTTTTTTTTTTTTTTGTTTCTTTCTCTCTCTCTCTCTCTCTCTCTCTCTCTCTCTCTCTCTCTCTCTCTCTCTCTCTCTCTCTCTCTCTCTTTCTCTCTCTCTCTCTCTCTCTCTCTCTTTCTCTCTCTCTCTATCTATCTATCTATCTATCTCTCACTCACTCCCCCTCTGTATCTCTCTCGTATCTTTCCACCTTACTTTCTTACTCTCTCCTCCCCCTCCCCTCCTTACCCTATCGCTCCCACCACTGACCTTCCTTTTCCTCTTTCCTCTCCCTCCCTCCCTACCCCCCCCTCCCCTTCTATCTTCTAACAGCCCTTCCCTGGCCCCTACTCACCCCCCCCCCCCCACCTCTAAAGCCTCACCCTGCTCGCAAAAACTCAAGGAGTTGACCTGCTTGTTTCCTCTCCTCCTCCCCCTCTTCCCTCTCTCCTCTCTGTCCCTTATCTCTCCTCTCCTCTCTTTCAGTCCCTCCATTCATACCCTCCCCCTCCCCCTCTTCACCCTCCTTGGAAAGACCTGTTTGTTTTATCTCCTCCTCTTCCCTCCTCTCCTCTCTTCCTCTCCCTCTCTCCCCTCTTCCTCGCCCCCCTCAACCCCCCTCTCCCTCACCCTTTTTACTCCCCCTCTTCTCTCTCCCCTCTCACCCCTACCCCCCCTCTTCCTCACCCCCTA
>BOPN01001476.1:192560-197560 GCA_017312705.2 Penaeus japonicus
TCTTCTCTCTCCCCCTCCCCCTCCCCCTCCCCTTACCCCCACGCCATCTTCTCTCTCCCCCCTCCCCCTCTCCTTACCCCCACGCCATCTTCTCTCTCCCCCCTCCCCCTCCCCTTACCCCGACGCCATCTCCCCCTCCCCCTCCCCCCTCCCCCCGACGCCATCTTCTCTCCCCCCCTCCCCCTCCCCCCTCCCCCCTCCTACCACTCTATCGGCCATCGCTATGTTCGCAACATAATCCGATTTCCGCTCTGACGTGCCAACTTTTTTTTTTTTTTTTATCCCGGGCATTTTTAAAAGATTAATTCAACTTTGCATATTTGACTGTGTGACAATACACCATTACCATGATCTGGCGCAGATTAAAGATTTTTGTGCACAGTATAATGAGTCGATGCTTGTTGCTAGTCCCTCGAGGTGAGGTGAGTGTGTTGACTAGCTTCGTCTGGCGTGGCTGTTGATTACCCAATTCCTCTGTTTTATTCTGGTTGCGATATTCCTCTTCCGCGACTCTGTTCTGGCTACACTTGATCCTCGTTCACTATCACCGTTTTCGTATTGTTCATGCTTGACCGAGAGGCTATTCTATTCTGTCCTTCCTTAGTTTCTGACTGATTATACTTTTCACAAATCGCTCTTAAATTGGTTACACTGTTCCATCCTTACTGAATAGGGTCTTTGTTCTGGCTAAACTGTTACGACTGCGCTGCTGAATTGACTGGCTTCCCTGACTTCTAGTTAGCTCTGACTATGCCTCAATCTGTTTGGCAACACTGCTCTCTCTTTATCTCTAGCCTCTTTACTATCATACTGTTTTCTAATCTTATTTTGACTATATGTATATGTCGAATGCCAAATTTAGACCCCCAATTTCCCCGTTACTTACTTGCTTTACTGGCAGATAACTGGAATCCAGACTGGTATTGCAATTCAATTCACATCAATTATTGCCTGTTTTTGGCTACATAATTCATTCATATGTAAAATCCCCATCAAACAGACTTTATCATATATTTTCCTCAACGACAGCACTGACTCATAAGCACCGCATTAGATTAAATAGTTTTTTTTTTCTTGTATGCCGCATAGTACATAAAACCTTCTCCGTTATGCCCTTTGTACATAATATAAACCGCATTGTTATCCTGGGTTAAACTATAAGTTGCTTTATTACTGCCTTGTCATAACACTTTCCCTCGTTAGGCAGCCCTGTTATTATAACCGTCTGAAGTCTGTTATTGCAAGTTCGCATTTTAGTTGCTACGCCACTTATTTGGCTTAATTTATGCCGAGCACACATACATATCAACATAGTATTAAGCAACATATTTATGTACAGAAATATATTTACTTTCGACTTTCGCTATCATGAAACAAGTGATAGAGGGAGGAATGAGAAAGAAGAAAGAGAATAATGATGATAATGATAAGAAAAGTAAAAATAAAGACAAGGAACAAAACTGATAAAAAAACGATAGAAATAGGAAGAAACAGAAGAAGAACGAGGACCAAAAGGAATAGAGAGAAATAGAAGAAGAAGGAAAAAAAGAACTTAATATTATTTCATCACAGTATAAAAATCATTAGCTATACAATTCTACGAAAATTATATCAGTCTATGTTTACCTTCATTCATTTGATATCATTATCCTATATCAAGTAATATGTATTTAGCCACACCTTCAATTATCTTCCCTTAACCCTACCCATTTCCCACAAAGACAGCCATCAAAACCCCCATTACTTCTCCTTCAATTGAAAACAAACAGACTCTATAAAACACCCCTTTGATTATCACATTGAAGACACATCATAGACCACATTGCCAACATTGCCCATCAACCGTACATTTCTCCCTACAGTTCCGCCCTACATAGTGGATAACCGCAGTTCTCGTGACATGATGGTGCAAGAGGGTGCCAGCCTGAACCTCACTTGCAGTGCCACAGGGACTCCCCCGCCGTCTATCACATGGCGAAGGGAAGACTACATGAAGATCAACATTAATAAGACGTATCAAAGTGAGTGTAATTTCATGTTCTTGTTGTTGTTGTTATGACGGTTTAGATTGTCCATTGTTTTTATTGTGATTGTTATTATTATAAATATTTTTTAGTATGATTACTATCCTTCCCATTGTTATTATTATCATTATTATTTCAGTTATTATCATTATTATATCCATTCTCATGATCATCACTATCATATTCATTGTTATTATCACTATTATTATTATTGTCATCATTATTACAGTTGTTGTTATAATAATTTTTTATTGCTATTATCATTATTAATATTGTTATTATCATTATTATAATTCTTATCATCATGTTATCATCATTATCATTATGATCATTATCATCATCACTTTTCTTTTCACTGATTACTCTTGTTGTTATTATCATCACTATTTTTATATTTATCTATCTATTCATTCTTTGCTGTACGTCTCGTCTTGTCACAACTGTGGGTCGAGCGTTAATCTATTTTCGAATGTGAGCAGAATTCTTACCTCGATATCACCTTGCCACATGCGATCAGGCGATGGCACACATTTAAACCCGTGGGATGTTATTGCTCATCCAACCGTAAAAAATAATTTCGAAAATACCTTTCTCCAAATCAGAAAATTTTAGGCTTATCGTGTTTAGTTCTCTTTAATGCCAAGATTTAAAACAAATACTGTCGCATGATAGTCAACTCGCAGTGGTTTAAAATAGCATTAGCTATGAAGCTAACTCGCGATATAATAACAACAAACTCTACGGTAAATGCAACCCACGTTTCACTACCTACTATCTCTAACCTGCGATGTAACAACAACAAACTCTACGGTATATACAACCCACGTTTCACTACCTCCTCTCTCTCTCTCCCTACCAGCTACGGAGTTCGAAGGAGCCAGCTTGCCTCTCGCCAGGGTGAGCAGAATGGACATGGCTGCCTATCTCTGCATCGCTCGTAACGGCGTCCCTCCTATTGTCAGCAAGAGGATTCAAGTCAGTGTAAATTGTAAGTGTCAGCGTCGAGGGCGTGGTGGCAATTGTTCTCAACAATGGACGTCTGTTTTAATACTGATTGAAAATGTTTTGTTCTCTATTTTTTTTTAAAGAAGATAACTAATACGTCTTATTTCTTCGAATCGTTATCGTCAAATGTAGGTGAAATATCTCCGGGTGTTTTGCACTCAACATGATTTTCCAAAGGTGTTGCTCCTTGATCATTGTCTCTATCGAGCGTAATCACGATTCTGCTTCGCTTACAAAGCCTCTCTTTTCACTCCCCGCTCCTCTCCTTCCTCTACCAACGCGAACTGACTTGAACACGGTGAAGCCTTACTACATTTCACATCAATTATTCTACTTGAATATACAAGTACTTCATATCCTATCCACAGTCCCGCCCATGATGAGTATCCCGCACCAGCTCGTAGGCGCTCCCTTAGGTTACAGCGTCACCCTTGAGTGCACCATCGAGGCCCACCCGCCCGCCCTCACATACTGGACGAGGGGACAGGATGTCATGCTGCATCAGAGCAACAAGTACCACATCGATGAAAAGGTATGTGATGTTTATTCGCTTTTTCACAGCTCGGTAACTTAATATATTTGAGTTTGGGATGTTTACGTGTTGTATATGCTGTTCATTTACGGTGTAAAAGTTGAAATACGTTTTTATGGTTAGGTAACTTAATATATTTGAGCTTGCAATTTATACAAATTGTACGTATTGTTCATATACGGTAGAAAATTGTCAGTATCTTTTTTTTTCAAATTACTATCTGGTAGAAAAACAGACTGCCTTGAGACTTCATATTTTATAATTTCCAGACTACGTTTTATTTTTTTGAGTCTTTTTTTTATTTTTTTCCTAACGCCTTACATTTACCAGTTGTTATGTAAGCTTAGTTAAGCAAGTTGACACTAATCAAGCGTACGGGTCTCGGCTATGAGCTCTACGCAGCAGCACCAAACCTAATCCTTGTATAAGCCTACGGATCACGCCCGCCCATTCTCATCCTTCGCGCTCCATCACCCCGTCACTCTAAACCTACCTCGTTCCACACTCTACCCATCATCCCTTCACGCTTGACATATCACCCTTCACGTCTGTCTGTCACCCTCCCTCTTTCCCTCTCTCTCTCCTCACAACTCCGAAATTCCTTCTTCCTCCCTCCCTTTAGTCCTTCATTTCGAAGGGAATGGGATGGAGTTTCCTTTTGTATTCTCCTTCACTCGTACTCTTGCCTCTTCCCTCTTTCTTCGTCTCTCTCTTTCTCACCCCCACCCCTAATCTCCATTCCTCTTTCGCCCTTCTTCTTCTTTTCTCTCCTTCACTTCCTTCTTCTCCCTCACTGTTTTTCTCCCCTCTCATCCCTTTCTTCACCCCCCAACCCCATCCCTCCCTTTTTTCTCTCACTTATCCCTCCACTTTCCAACTCCAACCTCCAACACAAGTTCTACCCTACTGACTTCCCTCCCCCATCTCCCCTTCCCCCTCCCCCTCCCCTCTCCTCCCGCCACCCTCTCCCTCCCCCTACCCTCGCCTACCCCCCCAACATAAGCTCTACCCTTCTGACTTCCACCTCCTGCCCCCTCTCCCTCCCCCATCCCCCCTCCTCCCGCCCCCTCCTACCCCCCTCCCCCCTACCCCCCTCCCATCCTCTCCCTCCCCCATCCCCCCTCCTCCCGCCACCCTCCCCCTCCTACCACCCTCTCCCTCCCCCATCCTCACTCTCCTGCATCCCTCCTCCTACCACCCTCTCCCTCCCCCTTCCCCTCGCCTACCCCCACACAAAGTCTACCCAACTGACTTCCACCTCCTGCCACCCTCTCCCTCCCCAATACCCCCTCCACCCGCCACCTCCCCCTCTCCCTTCCCCTACCCTCTCCCTCCTCCTACCCTCTCCCTCTCCCTCCCCCATCCCCCCTCCTCCTGCCACCTCCTCTCGCCACCCTCTCCTTTCCCCTCTCCCCTCGCCTACCCCCCACAAAGTCTAC
>BOPN01001476.1:202560-212560 GCA_017312705.2 Penaeus japonicus
ATGATAATGAAGATGATGATGAAGATAATAATGATAATAATAATAATAATAATAATAATAATAATAATAATAATAATAATAATAATAATAATGATAATAACAATCATAATGATGATGATGATAATGATAATGATAATAACAATAATAATAATGATAATAAAAATAACAATAATAATGATAATGATAATAATTATAATGCTAATAATAACAATGATAATAATGATAATAATAATGATGATGATAATGATAGTAATAATAATAATAATGACAATAATAATAATAATGATGATAATAATGACAATGATAATAATGATAATAATAACAACAACAACAACAACAACAACAACAACAACAACAATAATAATGACACTAATAATAATGATAATGATAATAATGATAATAATAAAAAAAATAATAATGATTATAATAATAACAATAACAATGATAGATAATAATAATAATAATAATAATATTAATAATAATAAAAATAATGATAATAATAATAACAATAACAATGATAGTGATGATAATGATAATAATAATGATAATAATGATAATAATAATAACAATAACAATGATAGTGATGATGATAATAATGATAATAATAATAATAATAAGAGAAAGAAAGATCGATTATTCAAAACCTCATGGAATACCATCGCGTGATTCCAATCCTTTGGAAAGAAAGTTGAATACAAGGATAAGATGATAATGATAATAATAATGATGAAAAGGAATAAGAAAAATGTTAAAAAAAAGGGAAGAGAACTATTCTGAATGTCATTTCGTGTCTTTGGCTGTGCGTGGTATAAGCATAACCAGATTTACTTTGATAAATAAGGAGATTATAAGCAAAGAAAATCTCGACATGTTTCAGAGGCAAAAGAGAGATGTGATAAAAAAAAAAGAAAGAAAGAGAGAGAGAGAGAGAGAGAGAGAGAGAGAGAGAGAGAGAGAGAGAGAGAGAGAGAGAGAGAGAGAGGAGGAAAAAAGGCACACACAAAGGCAAAAGATAGATGTGATAAAGAGAGAGAGAGAGAGAGAGAGAGAGAGAGAGAGAGAGAGAGAGAGAGAGAGAGAGAGAGAGAGAGAGAGAGAGAGAGAGAGAGAGACACACACACACACACATATATATATATATATATATATATATATATATATATATATATATATATATATATATATCCTGGACAAATTTTATGAAGGATGAAATTCGTAAACAAAGTTTTTATCCCTCGAATATTGTGATTTTATAGACGACTTCAAACAATTCTTATATCAAGGATATATTTACTTTCTTTTTTTCATATTCCAGAGCCTTTATTTTTCTTCGATTTTATGAAAGAGAGAGAGGGAGAGGGATGGGGAGAGAGGAGAAAGGAGATAGGAGAGAGGAGAGAGAGAGAAAGAGAGAGAGAGAGAGTGAGAAAGAGAGAGAGAAAGAGAGAGGGAGAGAGAGAGAGAGAGAGCGAGAGAAAGAGAGAGAGAGAGAGAGAGAGAGCGAGAGAGGAGAGATAGAGAGGGAAAGAGAGGGAGAGAGAGAGATAGAAAGAGAGAGAGAGAGAAAGAGAGAGAGAGATAGAAAGAGAGATCGGGAGAGAAAGAAAGAGAGAAAGAAAGAGAGAGAGAGAGATAGAGAGAGAGATAGGGATAACGAGAGAGAAAGAGAGAGAAAGAGAGAGGCACAGACACACATAAATAAAAGTGTAGCAAATATAATAAATAACTACAGTCAAATCAAAATCCAAGGATACAGACAAACGAAAATAACATAAATCCAACAACATTAATAACAGAATACAAGACACGAGAAATGTCTGACGAGTTGTCTTTAACAAAGGAAAGAAAACACTTCACTTTAATGTTGAATTTTCTCTTTTGTTTATTTCCATTTGCTTTATCTATCCTTTTCGTAAGCGTTTGTACCATATTCCATATGCTTTATTCTTTCGTAATTAGAGATGAATATTTGCTTTATCATTGACTATTTTATTTTATTTTCCTTTCTTCCTTCTTGTCTAGATTTTCTTTTTCTTCTTCTTTTTCTTCCCTCTCTTCTTATCCATCATTATCAAAAGTAATATTGAACCTAATATATTTTCATCATCCCTTCTTTTTCTCCTCCTTCTTCTTCTTTTCTTCTTCGTTTTCCTTTCTTCTTCTTTGTTGTTTCCTTTCTTCTCCTTCCTTTCTTCTTAGTCGTCGTCTTCGTCTTCCTCCTCCTCCTCTTCTTCTTTTCTCTTACGTCTGTTTTCTTTAACCCTTTTAATTCTTAGTCTTCCTCTTCCTCTTCCTCTTCTTCTTCTTGTTTCCTTTAACCCTTTTAATTCTTAGTCTTTCTCTTCCTCCTCTTCTTCTTCTTGTTTCCTTTAATCCTTTTAATTCTTAGTCGTCATCTTCGTCTTCCTCTTCCTCTCCTTCCACTTCCTCTTCTTCTTCTTGTTTCCTTTAACCCTTTTAATTCTAAGTCTTCCTCTTCCACTTCCACTTCCTCTCCTTCCTCTTGTTTCCTTTAACCCTTTCATTTCTTAATCTTCCTCTTCTTCTTCCACTTCCTCTTCTCCTTCCTCTTGTTTCCTTTAACCCTTTTAATTCTTAGTCTTCCTCTCCCTCTTCCACTTCCTCTTCTTCCTCTTGTTTCCTTTAACCCTTTTATTTCTTAATCTTCCTCTTCTTGTTTCCTTTAACCCTTTTAATTCTTAATCTTCCTCTTCCTCTTCTTGTTTCCTTTAACCCTTTTAATTCTTAATCTTCCTCTTCCTCTTTCCTTTAACCCTTTTAATTCTTAGTCTTCCTCTTCTTGTTTCCTTTAACCTTTTTAATTCTTCCTCTTCCTCTTTTCCTCTTCCACTTCCTCTCCTTCCTCTTGTTTCCTTTAACCCTTTTAATTCTTAATCTTCCTCTCCCTCTTCCACTTCCTCTTCTTCCTCTTGTTTCCTTTAACCCTTTTAATTCTTAGTCTTCCTCTTCCTCTTCTTGTTTCCTTTAACCCTTTTAATTCTTAATCTTCCTCTTCTTCTTCCACTTCCTCTTCTCCCTCCTCTTGTTTCCTTTAACCCTTTTAATTCTCCGTCTTCCTCTTCCTCTCCCTCTTCCTCTTCTCCTTCCTCTTGCTTCCTTTAACCCCTTTAATTCTTAGTCTTCCTCTCCCTCTTCCTCTTCCTCTTCTCCTTCCTCTTGTTTCCTTTAACCCTTTTAATTCTCAGTCTCCCTCTTCCTCTCCCTCTTCCTCTTCCTCTTGTTTCCTTTAACCCTTTTAATTCTGCTATCACACGTGCCTTGGAGCAAGAGGAGACGACCGCTACGGGAAATGGATAGTTTGTCTTGCTTAACTCTGTCCTTAAGACCTGAAAATATAACTTCGAATTCATTACACTATTAACGCTCTTGACTCAGGGGAGAGAGGGTGGGGGGGAGGGAAAGGGGGGAGGAAAGGGGGAAGGGGGAAGGGGAGGGGGGAGGGAGTGGGAGGGGAGAGGGGAAGTAGAAGCAGTTGGATGTTTGCTTTTATTTGCCTTTTTTTTTTTTTTTTTTTTTAATGAATCTTGCCTTTGGACTTATGTATTCTTAATTACTGTAGTGTTGTTGTGATTATTGTTATAATTATGATTGTTGTCATTGATATGATCTTTGTTACTATCATTATTATTATCATTATCAACAATTTCATTATCATGATTATCATCATAATAACAATAATGATAATAAAGATAATAACCATAGTTATTACATCATTATGATTAATTCATGATGCAATTATCATTGCTGTTTTCAACAATTTTATTTTCATCAACATCATTACTATCATTAATACCATATATCATCATAATCATCATAATTATCATAATCATTATCATTACCATCATCATTAAAATCACCATCCTTTCAAACACCGTCATTATCATCTTCATTATCCCCATTATCATGCATTCATCACAGCAACAGGATCATAACAAATGTACCGTAGATTCATGAGATGCCCCCTGCCCCCTCACCCCCCACCCCCCCCCGACCCCCCCCCCCCAAAAAAAAAAAAAAAAAAAAAAAAAAAAAAAAAAAAAAAAAAAAAAAAAAAAAAAAAAAAAAATGGAGGAAGGTCCTTTCATAATCCAACACACGTTTAATGGTTATGCAAATGCACGTCATCGAACACAACAACAGAGCAAGTCCAGTGTACATTAAATGTCGTTGAGGGTTTAATACGCATGATTACCGTTTCATTGCGTTGCATGATTGCAAGGATGAGGATATATGGCATAAAAGTGTTCGTTTGCAACAAATAATTGAGAGGATTATTCTGTCATTGGGAGTAAGTATTGGGTGTGTATAGGGGTGGGGGAGGGAGGGGGTTGATAGGAGGGGAGGGGGTGTAGGTTTAAAATAATTTTTGATATCATATCATCATTGTAATTATCATCGTCATCATCATCAACTTCAATATCGATAATCATTCTCAACTATCATCATCACCCTCATCACTATCACAACCAATAGTATCGTCATCACCATCACCACCATTAGCATCGTCACCACCCTCACCACCATCACCACCATCAATCATCACCAACACCACCACCCACACCAATCACCACCAACCCCCCACCACCTACATCAATCACCCCCCCCCCCCCCATCAATCACCACCACCACCAACCCCCCCACCAAACCCCCCATCAATCACCACCCACCCACTCTAACCCCCCCTCTCTCCCCCCCTCCCCCCACAGAATTCCACTACAAGACGACCAACAGCGTCGGAAGCAAAGGCAACAAGATGATGCTGGAGACCTCAGGCAACGAGCAACAAGCCATCCTGCAGGATTACGACCTCGGGGGCGACTCTGAGCTCGGAAGGAGGGAAGGAGGGAAGGAAGGAAGGAGGATGGACGAGGAGAGAAGACGAGGGCGAGGCGGAGAGGAGGAGGAGGAGGAAGGGGAAGACCAGGAAGAGGACGAGGAGAGACAACAAGGGCACTATCTGACGAAGGTCTTGAGTCGCGGGACGAAGGGTGAGTTGAGGGGAAGGAGGGGGGGAAGGAAGAGGGGATGGGGGAGGGGATGGGGGAGGAAGGGAGGGGGATGATGGGGAGGAAGGGAGGGGGGATGGGGAGGAAGGAAGGAGGTGATGGGGAGGATGGAGGGAGGGGGGAAGGAGGGGGGGAGGGATGGAGATAATGGGGAGGAAGGGAGGGGAGGAAGGAGGTGATGGGGAAGGGGATGGGGAGGTGATGGGGAGGAAGGGAGGGGGGATGGGGAGGAAGGAGGGAGGTGATGGGGAGGATGGAGGGGGGAGGTGATAGGGAGGAAAGGGAGGGGGGATGGGGATGGGAATGGGGAGGTGATGGGGAGGAAGGAGGGGGGAGGAAGGGGAAGGGGATGGGGATGGGGGAGGTGATGGGGAGGAAAGGAGGGGGATGGGGATGGGGAGGTGATGGGGAGGAAGGGGGTGGGGAGGAAGGGAAGGAAGGGATGGGAGGTGATGGGGAGGAAGGAGGGGGGAGGGGAGAGGGGATGAAGGGACGAAGGGTGAGTTGAGGGAAGGAGGGGGGGATGGGGATGGGGATGGGGAGGTGATGGGGAGGAAAGGGAGGGGGGATGGGGATGGGGATGGGGAGGTGATGGAGAGGAAAGGGAGGGGGGATGGGGATGGGGATGGGGAGGAAAGGGAGGGGGATGGGGATGGGGAGGAAAGGGAGGGGGGATGGGGATGGGGATGGGAAGGAAAGGGAGGGGTGATGGGGATGGGGAGGTGATGGGGAGGAAGGGGGTGGGGAGGAAGGGGAAGGGGATGGGGATGGGGAGGTGATGGGGAGGTGACGGGGAGGAATGAGGGGAGGGAGGGGAAGGGGGAGGGATGGGGATGGGGAGGAAGGAGGGGGGGGGAGGAAGGAGGTGATGGGGAGGAAGGAGGGGAAGAAGAGGGAGAGAAGGAAAGGGGGGGGGGGAGAAGGGAAGGAAGGAGGGGGGGAAGGTGGAAAGGAAAGATGATGGGAAGGCTAGGTGATGGGAAGGAAGGAAGGGAGGAAGGAGGAGGAGAGAAGGAAAGAATGAAGGTAGGAGGAAAGAAGGATTTAAGAAAGAGATGGGTAGAGGAAAGGGAGGAAAGAAGGAGGGAAAGGAAATGGAAGGAAGGAGGAATAGGGGAAGGGCAGATAATGGGAAGGAAGGAAGAAGGTAGGATATAAGAAGGAAATGGGAAGAAGGAAAGAAAAAAAGAAGGAAGAAAGAGATAAGAAGGTGATGGGAAGAAAGGAGGGAAGGGAAATGGAAGGAAAATAGACAACAAGAGATAAAGGAAGCAAAGAAGAGATAGGAGAGAGAAGAATGGAAGGGGTATGGAAGGAAGGAGAGAAGAAAGAGGGGAAGAAGGAAGAAGGGAGGAAGGTGATGAGGAGATGATGGGAAAGAAGGAGGAAAGAAGGAGGGAAGAAGGAAGGGGATGGAAAAAAGGAAGGAGGAAGGAATAAAGGAATAAAGGAAGGAGTATAGGAGGATATAAAATGATAAAAAGAAGTAGGAAGGGAAATTGAAGGAAGGAGTTAGGGCATAGGAGGGAAGAAATGAGAGAAAGATAATGGAAGAAAGGAGGGAAAGATAATAGAACGAAGGAGAGAAGAAGAAAGAAAGGAGGAGATAGGAAGTTAATGAGAAGAAGAAGAATGGAATAAAGGGAAGGGGAAGGAAGGAAGCAAGAAGGGAGGATGATAGGATGAGAATAGAAAGACGATAGGAAGGATAAAGAAGAATGGGAGAACGAAAATAAGAAAAGGGGAAGAACATAAGAGACAAAACGGAGAGAGAAAGAAAAGAGGAAGGAAGTAAACGAGAGAAAGAAAGAAAGAAAGAAGTTATGAAGGAAGGGACAAGGAAGAGGAGAAGGAAGAAAAGAAGGAAGTGGGAAGATGATGGGAAAAGAAGGGGAAGAAGGAAGGAATGAGAAAATAGGAAGGAAGAAAAAGAGAAGATAGGAAGAAGAGAGGGAGGAGAAATAAAAGGGAGAAGGAGGAAGAGGAGAGAAAAAGTTGGAAGGAGGGAAAGAGGTAATGAAAGAGGGGGGAGAGAAAAGAAGGAGAAAGGAAAAAAAAGAGGGAGGTAAAAGATGGAACAAAGGAGAAAGAGAGGGAGAAGAAACATATGGGAAAAAAGGTAAGAAAGAAAGAAGAAGGTAGAAAATGGAAGAAAGGAGAAGGGGAAGGAGTATAAGGAGGGAAGAAGATAGGTAGAAAGAAAAAGAAATAAAGAAGGAGGAAGGGAAATAGAAGGAGAAGGAGAATAAGAATAGATAGGGATTAGAGGTAGATCAACGTTTTGATGTATGTTGAATGATGTCATTATTGCATACTAATTATAATACAGATGTTGATTGTAGTGATAATGACGGTAATGATACTGATGATGATAATGATAATGTTAATATCAATAATGATAATGGTAATAGCAGCAGTAAGTAAGTCATCATGATTACACTTTAAGTAGATTATCAGGCCTATCTATTGTAGATAGAAAGTATATATGTATATATATATATATATATATATATATATATATATATATATATATATATATATATATATATATATATATATATATATAATAGATATTATTCTCTCTGATACTGTAATGAATTTTATGAAAAGATGATGAAAAAAGGGAGAAAGTATCGATTTCTTTTTTTTTTTTTTTTACTTATTACAGGAATTCTACTTAGATCTTGACAATGTTTATTACAAAATCAGATTTTAACAATGTCACTGAATTCATGACATTACAGAATTCACTTGTTCGCAAAGTTGATGACGTCACAAAACCCATGACGTCACAAAACCCATGACGTCACAAATCTAACGGCGTCACAGAATTGTTGACGTCACTGACCATCATTCATTAATCTAAATATCTTCAATCCATTATATCATTCTACTTATTCTTAAATCACTCCATTTATCATTCTTCCCATTCTACAAAAACATCATTCTTCCTTTTTTTGACACACTTCTCAAAATGATAATCAAATTGACAAATCATTAGAATCATGCTAATTGAGATACAGATCCGCCATATTGAATATCAAAACCATGACTCATTTGGTGATAACTAATAATTTGGTGATAACTAATGATTTGGTGATAACTAATAATTTGGTGATAACTAATAATTTGGTGATAACTAATAATTTGGTGATAACTAATTTGGTGATAACTAATAATTTGGTGATAAAACTAATAATTTGGTGATAACTAATTTGGTGATAACTAATAATAAACTAATATATATATATATTTTTTCAATTGCAGGCAGTGAGGTGAGCCTGCAACAGCTACTCCTCGCGGTCGCATTCTTGCAGCTCGATCTCTTTCTGTTGTGATAAAACGTCCACTGCCGATCAGCTGTCAATTGCAGTGTTCACCACCTTCCCTGGAACTGGTATTTTGATATATATTTATTTTATTTGATATATATTTATTTTATTTTATATATATTTATTTTATTTGATATATATTTATTTTATTTGATATATATTTATTTTATTTGATATATATCTATTTTATTTGATATATATTTTGATATATATATGTATTTTGTTGCTTTTTGTTGATTTTGTTCCTGGTGTTATGTGTATGTGTATATGTATTTGTGTGTGTTTCTTTGTGTAGATGTATGTGCGCTTCTGTGTACATGTGTGTGTGTGTGTGTATGTGTGTTTCTTTATGTAGATGAATGTGTGCTTCTGTGTGTGTGTGTGTGTGTGTGTGTGTGTGTGTGTGTGTGTGTGTGTGTGTGTGTGTGTGTGTGTGTATATGTGTATGTTTATCTGTGTATATTGGTATATACATATTTACGGATCAACGTGTGCGTTTGCATTTGATCGTCCGTATGTGCGTGCGTGTGTGTGCGTGTTTAAGCATTCGAAAATGCGCATTTATGTTTTAGTGACCGCGTGTAAGTCTGTGTGCGTGTGTACACACACACACAAACGCCCCAGTCGATAACCACGCGACGCGCCAGTGTACACACAAGCGAGTCCACACACACACACACACACACACACACACACACACACACACACACACACACACACACACACGTATTTAGCGTGTACAAGAATCCGTATTAATTATCCCACTGGTCCTTTTTACGAGATATTGCTCCTGATCTATATTTCAAAGCAAAGTCGAAAGGAGAGAGATTAAGGTCATGACCCTACATCACAGAACCGGCGGTGTTGCAACTCGAGATCCCCGAAATAACTCGTGCAAGGTCGTGCAAGAGGCAGAGGTAGAAGGAAGAAGATAATGCTCACGGGACAGGCGTGGAAGTCTAAGTCGAGATCGGAGCTTGTGTGTTGTGTGTTGGGAGGAGGGGGTGAGGGGGTTGGGGGTGGGAGGTGGGGGAGAGGGGGTTGGGTGTTGGGGTTGGGGGTGGGGGTGAGGGGTGGGAGGATGGGGGTTGAGGTTGGGGGTGAGGGGTAGGGAGAGGGGGTTGGGGGTGGGAGGAGTGGGATTGGGGGTTGGGAATGAGAGGAGGGGGACTGGGGGTTGGGGGCTGGGAGGTTGGGGGTGGGGGTTGGAGGAGGGGAGTTGGGGGGTTGGGGTGTGGGTGGGAGGAGAGGGATTGGGGGGTTGGGGGATGGGAGGTGGGGGTTGGGGTGGGAGGAGGGGGTTGGAGGAGGGGGTTGGGGTTGGGGGGTTGGGGGAGGGGGTTGGGGGAGGGGGGTTTGGGGGTGGGAGGAGGGTGGTTGGGGGAGGGGTTGAGAGAGGGGGATGGGAGGAGGGGGGTTGGGGGTTGGGGAAGGGGTGGGAGTTGGGGGTTGGGATTGGTGGAGGAGGAAAAGGATGGAGGGAGAGAATCGGGTAGGGGAGGAGTGGGAGGGAGGGAGGGAAGGAGGGAGGTAGGGGGAAGGAGGGAAGGGGGAATGGAAGGGAGGGAGGGAAGGGGCTAGGAAGTAGGGAAGGGAGATGGGAGCAATAGGAGGGGTGAAAAAGGAGGGAACGGAAAGAGG
>BOPN01001476.1:217560-220060 GCA_017312705.2 Penaeus japonicus
ACCTTGGCTGGATGCGAAGACTAATAGAGTGACCTTGGCTGGATGCGAAGACTGCTAGAGTGACCTTAGCTGGACGCGAAGACTGCTAGAGTGACCTTGGCTGGATGCGAAGACTGCTAGAGTGACCTTGGCTGGATGGTAAGACTGCTAGAGTGACCTTGACTGGACGCGAAGACTGCTAGAGTGACCTTGACTGGACGCGAAGACTGCTAGAGTGACCTTGGCTGGATGTGAAGACTGCTAGAGTGACCTTCAGACCCAAGATTCTTCAAGACCCAAAGACCGGATGTTTTGAAGACCAAGAGAAGCCAAAGGATGTGAAAGAAAGTGAGAAAGAGATAGATGCAGAGAAATAAGGCATAGATGAGGAGAAGGATGAAGTCTAAGAAGAAGCGAAGATGAGAAGATAAGAGAAAGGAAGAAATAATGAAGAAAAAGAAAATGAGATACGAACTGGAAAAGAAGAAATAAAGGAAATGAAAAAAAAAAAAATGAAAATGAGAAAGAGATAAAATCAATGCTTTTTCTTCATTTTCACAAATTTACTCGATCAATATTGTTGTTTTTACTAAAATGATAAATTCACCAACTAACCACCACCACCACCACCACCAACAGCAACAACAAAAACAACAAAATAAGTGAAATAAATAATTACAAAATACGAGAAAAAAGGTGAATACGAGTTTAGAAAAAATAAAACAAGGAAATAATAGAAAAAGAGAGAAACAAATAAACAAAAAATATAAATAGAGTGAAAAAGGAGAAAGAGAAGAAAGCGATAAAGAGGAATAGAGGTATAACAAGGATTAATTACCAAAGAGCAGCACTGTAATGGGAAAGCTAGCCTGCATTACTCTTCATTCATTCTCATGGTGTCAAGTACGTGAAGAATGGGACTGTGTCATGTGTGCGTGTGTGTGCGTGCGTGTGTGTGTGCGTTTTCGTGGTGGATTGTGTACGTGTCCACTATTTTTGTGTGTACGTTTGTGGCCCCAGTGTGGGATTATGTGTCCAATCATAAGATTATGGCCAGACTCAATTATTTTTTTCTTAATGAACAACTCGAAAGCGAAAGATATTCTACGTTTTCTGTTTGTTTTCCGGCATCACCAGTGACTAGGCTAAACTTGTATATTTGTTGTTTCTTACTTTTCAGTTATTCAGATAGCAATGTAGACCATTTGCTGTTCTTTTTTTTTGTTTGTTTGTTTCTATAATTATGAAACCAATTATAACAAATATATACATTTTCTGTTTTTCTTCTTCGTTTTTTTCTATCATCAAATAATCGAAGATGTAAACACATCGTTTTCTCTATAGTCATCTGTATATTCCAGTAATTAAACCATAATTAAACAAACTGACAGAAAAAAAATACATACACTAAATAGATTTATTGAAAATCTATTTTGCGTATGCTGAACTTTCTGTTTTTCTTACGTATTATTAACACGATAGAGTATTTTTATCATTCATTACATAACTCAATGCTTGAAAATTCCCCTTTCTCCAATATTTGAATTAATTAAGTCTTCTCTTTTCTTCAATAGTAGTGCAAAACATCCATAACATTTTCTATTGCATGTTTTGAATTCTCTGACTATATTAAGCAGCCATGTATTTATCTACCCTCGGTCTTCAGTGACAGCTAAACCAACCGTGCACTACGTTTTCAATTGCAGCCTCTTTCAGCAGCTATATCACGCAAACCATACATATATCACTTTTTTTTTCTGCTCTCCGTTTTCTTTAACGATTACGTCATGTCAGGCTTACTAACGTTTCTTTTTATATTTGTCTCTTTTCTCTGCAATGATTTTAACAGTCTAAACATTACATGCATCACGTGTTTTTTTTTTCTCCTGCCTTCTGTTTTCTATGATGCTTGTGGCAAGATAGTTCTATACCACGTTATCTATGTTGGACCTTGTTACCATCGACAAGCATATCACACAAGCCTTACGATTCTAGATTACGATTCTATGTGCGATTCTAGATCCCGTTGTCTGTAACGGTTATATCATACAAACCAAACATCACGTTTTCTATTCAAAGCCCCGTTTTCTGTAACGCTTATATCATACAAGCCAAACATCCCGTTTTCTGTTCGTGACCCCGTTTTCTGTAACGATCCTATCACGCAACCATACACCACGTATCCTATGCTAGACTTCATTTTCTTTAACCTTTCCATCGCTCAGCCATTCAGAGTGGCCGAGAGAACAGGGAAGCGTGATCGACGCTGTGATAAATATGTCTCTGCCTGAATACCCATCGATCTTCTGGGCTCCTGTGTCCGAAAGTCGACGTTACTGACATTAGTGTGCTCTTTGTGTGGGTAATGTGTGTGTGTGTGTGTGTGTGTGTGGGAAGCTAAAATATCAGTGTGCTCTTTGTGAGGGTAATGTGTGTGTGTATACAGGCACAATGAGATAAGAAAAATACTCCGTGACATTTCGAACCCACTTCGATTCCTCTACAAAACGAAACAAAATAA
>BOPN01001476.1:232560-257560 GCA_017312705.2 Penaeus japonicus
GGCTTCCCCATGACAGTTATCCTTACAGGGCGCCCGCATAAAAATCTGGTGGCAGCGGTGAGGATGTGGTTGCGTATGAGCTCTCTTGCTCTTTAGTTTGTCCTGTCCAGCAATTAGAAGTTTTTCTCTAAGCTTAGCTAGCAGTTTGTAGCTTTAGAGAGCCGCATTATTTTGTGTGTAAATATATTAGGAGTTTAGAGCAAGGCGTGTGCCTTCAAGCTCTCCAGCTAAACATTTGTGGCTCTGCTAGGAGTAGGGACACTGTATTTCTACTTCTCCACGTCTTTGTGAAATTTCTTGCAATGCAATGTGTAACTTTCTGTGATATTACCGTACCGAACGTGAACCGTCTTAAGCCCTGTTTGATCGTGTCAAAGTATTTGTCATCGTGTATTGTGCTTACATTTTGATTGGCTTTTGTACCTAGCCTGTTGTCTTAACCTCTTTTTCTTGTTCATTTCCGCCCTTTTCTACGTTTCTCTCGCTCTCGACTCTGCCTTTGCCTTCGCTCCCGCCTTCCTCCCTTCTCTCGCTCTCGCCCCCTTCGACTCTGCTTTTGCCTTCGCTCCCGCCTTCCTCCCTTCTCTCGCTCTCGCCCCCTTCGACTCTGCCTTTGCCTTCGCTCCCGCCTTCCTCCCTTCTCTCGCTCTCGTCCCCTTCGACTCTGCCTTTGCCTTCGCTCCCGCCTTCCTCCCTTCTCTCGCTCTCGTCCCCTTCGACTCTGCCTTTGCCTTCGCTCCCGCCTTCCTCCCTTCTCTCGCTCTCGTCCCCTTCGACTCTGCCTTCGTCACGTTATCATTCGTGCGTTGTTTGGTATTTTCGACCTTGTTACGGTGATCATAGGAGCTCTAATTCCACTCCTAAATTGTATTTTGGTATCTGATTTGTTAAGTCAAAGGACTTGGATTTAAGTTGTTGAACGGCTAGCTTAATTTTTGTATTCTTTTTAATGTGTCATTTAGTTTAAATTTCAAAGTTTTTGTAACTGCTTCTTAGTTGTGAACACGTGTTGGTGTCTCTGTACTGCATCTCGTTAGTGGTTTTAAGTGCGTTCAGGGCGGGTGGAAAGTCCGTTGAAAAGTGAGTGAATAGTGAATAGTGAAGTGTAGTCAAAACAGTAGGTCATGCATACAAGGGGAAAGGCCGGTAAAAAGGACGGCAGTAACACGGTTGATAGACCCACCTCCAGGAGTCAATCTACCGAATCCCTTCCTCTCTTAGCTCAAGGCTCGGATAGGCTTGTGCGTGAGGCAGTCTCGGCAATGGAGGGTGAAGTCACAATGATAGAAGAATTCTATCAGAGGATGGCGACCCTCATGGCTCAAAATGAGCAGAAGTTGATGAGCCGGATCGATGAGTTGGCTCGGAGGAGTGACGAACAAGCCCGATCCAGTAGTGACAGGCTAAGTAGACTGGAGGATAGGTTGCATAGTCAGGCAGCTGAGGAAGTTGTAGCTCAGACCAGTGAGCTTGAGGTCTCCAGACCTGCCGCTCGGCAGGTTTCGACCCCTGTAGAAGTGACTACCCCACAGGTAGCCACTGAAGCACCTGAGACTGAGAGGACTCAAAGGGTTACCATCACGGATGACTTCTCCCGGGATGTACTCTTGGAATGGGAAAGGAGGCTTAGCAGGAGGGAAAGAGAATTGGAGAGGCGGGAACTACAGGTCCCTAGGGCGGTGTCTTCGGGTATTAATGGCCCAGAACTTGGCTTTGGTGGGTATGACTCCCACAGGCAGCCTCAGCCGAGTGCATATTACCCGGAACCTGCCAGGAGAGGTAACCCGACGCCAGCACCTCTTGCTTCTCATGAAGGGCCCTCATCAGAGTATGCGAGGCAGCCCCCTTTTGCTAGTAGTGATGGGAATACTCCAGAGCTCCTGCCGAGAGCCCCTACATCTTTAGGGTCTGGTAACCCAATCTCCTATGTAATCAGTAGTAGGGACAACGTGCCATATTTTAAAGGAGAGACCTCGGCCTGTGATCCTCTTAAAAGGAACCAGGAGATCGAGTCCTGGATTCGATCAATAGAGAACTTGGTTCGGCCTCCCACTAGCGATGCGTTTATCAGGGCAGCAAGGGCTAACTGCCGTGGTCGAGCGGAAACCATCATAAATTCTGAAGGTTTCGATTATATCAGGGACTGGAACGCTTTTAAACGAGAGTTAAGGAGGAAATTTAGGGGCACGTACACGGCAGCCGATTTTTATAAAGTCCTGTACGATCATACTATGTCTGACTTGCAGGCCCCAATGGATTTTTACCTCCAGATTGAGGCCTCGGTTTACCAAGGGTACCGAGATCATAAGGAGGCCATAGGAGACCCGACAGAGCTGATAAGGAGGGTCTTCCTTTCGGGTGTCCCAGATTGGTTGAGGGACTTCTTGGTGCTTAAAGACGACTGCACTTCGCAACAACTGGCTGAGACCGCTCAGAGAGTGTGGAATTCGAGGAATGGCATTAGACATGGCCACTCTACAGGCCGCCATCAGTCGCCCAACCCTCTTTCTGAGGAAGATGATAGGCTTCGACGTCGCTTTGTCGAGCGTCCACACCGAGCCAGGGACTCTTACAGTCTCAGTCCCTTATTAGCCAGTCCTCAAGCTGTCCCTTTAGCCATGGCTTCATCACCAGGCCGCTCTAGATCAGATGTATGGTGCGATTTCCATAAAAGCACCACCCACAGCAACCACGAGTGCCGAGCTACAGCTGTTTCTCGCTCCCCTACCAGGCCTGGGCTATACACGTGCTTCAGATGTGGCCACAATGGCCATATGGCCCGAGAATGTCCCTTTCCTCGACGCCAGGGAGACAGAGCTCCGAGTCCCGCTGGCAGGAATGAAAGGAGCCAGTTCGCTAGGTACAGTGAAAGGGACACCAGTGAAAGTCATGGCCGTGAGGGCACGCGAGAGGAACGGACGACCTCTCGTGGCACTCAATGCTAACGGAACAACTATAATGTGTTTTATCGATACTGGGTCCGAAATTACGATAATTAAACCTGGCGCCCTTGATATGATTGACGGTAATGATTTGCCCAAACAGCCCTCGCAAAAGGTTCTAAAAGGTATTTCTGGAGCTGTCAGATCAGAATCGGAAGTCTCTGTGCCATTTAAGCTTGGAGAAGGCTTTACTCTAGTTCACCAGGCCACCGTAGCTGATCTGGATTTCCCGGGAGACCTTCTTTTAGGAATTGATTTCCTCAGGCGTATTAACTTTACCCTGAAATCGGCTGCAAACTCATCCACAGGCCAACTGATTTTAGAGGACTACAGGTTCTCCGTAGTTTTCACGGATACAGAGTCCCTGAAGATAGCTTGGGTAAGGAGTTATGAGGATGCATCGACCCAGACTGACTTGCCTAAATCCACCCCAGAAGGTGGACCGGAGGCAACTGTACACCTGGCAAAACGGACTGTAATCCCCTCGCATTCAGGTGTGTTCTTGAAAGGGGTCATTTCAAGATTAGGGCAAGTCCATGGGGATGTTGTATTAAGCCCCACTGTTTCAGATTCTCTAACTTTGCCATATTCCGTTACCACAGTAACTGATAGATGCTGTACCGTCTGGGCCATAAACCCTTCATCACGGCCACTTACGCTAAGACCAGGGACTAGGCTAGGAACTGTGTCCTCCATTGATGCAGTATATTGCACAAATGCAAAGAGGGAAGGTGTGGTTAATGGCGCCCCCTGCGGCGAGACAGAACCAGAAGGGGAGGCTATATTTAATGGTGCCCTTGATCCTGAGATGAAGTACCCAGGAGTGGAGAGTGACAGTTGCACCGTTAACGTGGATTTGCCAGCAGTAGATTACAATAATGCCGAGATTAACATATCCAGTTGGGAGGACATTGCCCGTTTCAACAGTAGTCCTGTCAAGGACTCCCTGTTTATGGAATTGGATTCTGATTCTGATATGGAGTGGGATTATTCAGAATATGGTTACCTCAAAGACATTACTGAGGAAGATGAGTTGGACATAGAAGGTGCAGTGTTACCACCATCTATCGCCCTAGCCACTTGTGAGGCAGCCCAGGAATGGTTTTCTCTGGATAAAGGGTTAAGTCCTCCATCCCTTGACCACTTAACTCCTGAACAGAGGCAGGAAATAGTTCAAATAGTGAAGTAGCCATAAAGACCTTTTTGATGGTGGGGAAGAGACCATAGGTTTAGTCTGACATTCGTCATCACATGATACAGGTGACGTAAGCCCACTTCACTAGGCAGTGGAGACTACCATACGCCACCAAAGAGACCATTCGACAGCAATGCAATTCTATGCTACGGACAGGTGTTATAGAGCCGTCTACTAGCCCATGGCCTGTCGTCCTTGTAAAGAAAAGGATGGTAGTTTAAGGTTCTGTGTCGATTACAGAGCCTTGAATGCCTGTCTCGTGAACACGTATCCTCTGCCACGTATAGATGCACTGATCGATGAATTGGGCCCCATGGATACATTCACCACGCTTGATGCTCGTGCAGCTTACTGGGCCATAGAGTTGGAGCCCAAAGATCGCCCAAAGACTGCATTTTCAGATGGCTATCGGCTGTTCCAATTTTGTCGTCTTCTATTTGGTTTGGCTACTGCACCAACCACATTCCAACGAACCATGAATGTGCTTCTATCCTCGGTTCTGGGGAAACACACACTCTACTACTATGTGATATAGTAATATATAGCAGAGGTTTGCTCAACATGTGCAAGACTTGCGGGAGACCTTGACCTTGCTCTCTGCAGCTGGACTAAAATTAAATATCGAAAAATGTGCCTTTGCAGCTAAGACTATCAATTTTCTGGGCTTTACCATCACTCCAGAAGGTGTGCTGCCCAACCAGGATAAAGTGATTGCCATCTCAAAGATGCAACCCCCACGTAACGTTAAAGAGGTGCGTAGGTTTCTTGGCTGCACAGGATTCTTTCGCAAGCATATTCCTGGATATGCAACGGTAACTTCTCCCTTGCATTTTTTGCTTAAGAAAGGTCAGAAATGGGTGTGGGGACCTGAACAACAAGAGGCCTTTACCGAACTTATACAGCGTCTTGTCACAGCACCGATACTTAGGCAGCCTGATTTCAGCCAGGAGTTCGAACTACATACTGATGCATCAGCAGTAGCAATTGGGTCCTGCCTGATGCAGAGGGACGAAGACAACATTCCGCATGCCATAGCTTATTATAGCAGGAAGTTAAAGACGCGAAACGAGATACCCTGCTATAGATTTAGAGGCCTTGAGTGTAGTGGAAGGTGTGAAATTCGATTCTTACCTTTATGGGAGGAGATTTTTAAATCTATACAGACCATAGACCCTTGGTCCATGTCTTCACTCGAAAGACTAAATCTCCCAGGATGACGAGGTACGCTCACGACCTCTCCTTTTACACCTTCAATATAAGGTATAAAGAAGGCCCTACCAATCACGTTCCGGACCTTCTTTCCAGGCATGTAGCTCCCGTTAAGGTATCGGAGGACATATCCACAAAACGCGTAGCTGCGTTAGCCATCGCTGAGCTCTCGCCAGAGGCCATAGCAGCAAAGCAATCTCAAGACCCCCAGCTTGCCGATCTGAAACGATATTTGCTGGAAGGGACAGTGCCCAGGAAGAAGTGGCCTCTTCCCTTAGATGAGTTTGAGGTGAAAGATCGAGTTATTTACCGACTTAAGCACTTGGCAGACAGGGTGTGCTATCAACTAGTTGTTCCCTCTTCTTTAAAGAACTCTGCCCTGAAAGTTTCTCACTTGCCGCCGTTAGCCTCGCACCCTGGTGTTTTTTGAGAAGTGTTTTAACTTTTAAGCTATTTGCTACTGGGCAATTTTATGCTTTTATTCATACTTTTTACTATTTATTATTTTAAAAACCAGGACTAAACTAACGCAACCAGACCCTCTTTAAGGGACATGCACCTGGGGAATGGGACCTAGTCTCCTTAAGGGGAAGTGAACGGGCCCCCTCCCTCTTTCTTCCGGCCCTAAGCCGTCATCCCCGCTTGGGCGGATGTATTTCCGGGCTTCCCCATGACAGATATCCTTACAGGGCCCCCGCATAAAAATCTGGTGGCCTCCTTAAAGAGACCACTTGTAAACTGTACCCCATTATCCGTCTGGATAACCCGAGGTGGACCGAACAGAGTTACCCAGTGGTCGACAAAAGGAGCTGGTTAGAATGATGCACTCCAGCCACCACTACACAATCAGATACCACCCACAGGCTAATGGGCTGATAGAGAGAACCAATAGGGTTGTGAAATCTGCTCTCACGGCACTCGTGAACAAGAGGCCCAGAATTTGGCATCAGTTTGTGCCGGAACTAAGGCTGCAAATCAATACCGCCATTCATAGGAGTACTCATGAGCAGCCCCTATATTTGCTAACGGGCAGACATGCAAATTTCCCTGTAGGGCTTACCAACGAAGCGGTATTTGCAGAAAACCTGAATCTGCAGGAGCGTCTCTCTGAGGCACGTAAAGCTGCCATTACCGCTTCTAATGATTCCAGAACAAGCTATGGTAGATACTATAACCGTGGCAAAAAGGAGACCTTTCGGCCTGATGTTGGTAGCTTAGTCTGGTATTATGAGCATGGGAAGCATACTGGTGCAGCAGCTCCATTGTCGGGAAGATGGCGTGGCCCGGCAAGAGTTGTATCTCGTTTAGGACCAGTGACCTTCGAGATTAGGGATGTCCATACAGACGTGCAGATGAAAGCGCATCTTAACCATTTAAAGCCATTTAGAACCTCCCATGAATTGTCCTATGAATCGGAGGACGAATCTGATCATGATCCTGAAGATGTACCGGCCAATCCAGAAGCGCAAAACTCTGGCCGATACTTTACCCGTAGTGCCAGCCGATCTCTGCCGGGTGCCGTTGACACATCGGATCCTGTAGATGCAGCAGTTCCTGATGGTGACTAGATGTGACCTAGTGTAGTTCTACCGCTCCTAGTGGAGGACGATGTGACCTGGTTGTTCTATCAGTGAATTTGTTTAAAGCAGTGATAGTGATAATGATGGTGATAATGATGGTGATGACGATAGTGAACCTTTAAGTGTCCTTATAATTAACGCCCTAATCGTTAATCGCACTGATCAGAGTGAATTACAGCATAGAGATGCAGTACGTGAATGAATATAGTGATATAAATTTAATTTTGTATAGTTCTTTCTATCAAGTAGGTAAGAAGCAGCTAGGGTTAATCGTATAGCTTTGAATATTTGTATTAATTATATTGAATGTGTACATATTGTGTGTATATATATTGTGTAATGGGTTGGCAGCCCGTGTAAAGCACGTCCAGCTTACCCATACACTTTAGCTTTTGAAGGCATGTAATCGGGCTCAGGCCTTCCTTTCTTTCTGCTTCCAGGTTGTCTCCGCTGACTCTCCGACCCCATGGCATTGGAGGGTTGTGAGGCCTTGCGACCTCCTCCTTCCTACCTCCCCCCCCCCCCGTCCTTATCCTTCCCCTCCCTCTTCCTTAACTTCCTCCCCCCCCCTTGTTCTTCATCTCCCTTTTCCTCCCCCCTTTTCTTTATTTTCTCCCCGTCCTAGCCTCTTGTTTCTCTTCTCCTTTCTCTTCTCCTATCTCCCTTATTACCCTTTCTGCCTATATCCCTTACTTTTGCCTACTGTTTCCTCCGCCTTGACTCGCCTTATTCCC
This sequence comes from Penaeus japonicus, assembly GCA_017312705.2. Lineage (NCBI taxonomy): Eukaryota > Metazoa > Arthropoda > Malacostraca > Decapoda > Penaeidae > Penaeus > Penaeus japonicus. The sequence goes on from BOPN01001476.1 coordinate 240,221, forward strand.
GACGCTTCTTTAGTCTATCCTCTACTACCCTTACCTGCTTTGCTTAGTTGCTTCCCTCATTTTCTACTTCCGTTTTCTACCCTGTTTCGTCTGCTGCTCTCGCTCCCTTACCCGCACTCCTCTCGTTTCTGCTTTTGCTATTGTTTACCTTGTTCGAACCTGTTTCCTTACTAGTTTCTTCTTTCTCTTTCCTTCACTACTCCTTTTCTTTTATCTTCCACGCTATATCTCTTCCCTTATTCCTGCGCTTGTTGTCCTCTTATCCCCCCCCCCCCTCCCTCTCTCTTCACCCTTATCCGCCCTTCCTTCCTCCCCCCCTTCCTCTTGCCTGCCCCCCCCCCCCCGACCTAATCCTGTTTTCAGGGCCGTATGGAATCCAGGGAGGTTCGTGAAACATCGCCAGGACAACTCTACATGCACATACACTTGCACCCACGCCTAAACTGGGGAATAGGCCATGAACCATTTGCCTGAAATGTGAAAGATGTATAAATACGATTTTGTAGCTCAGCCCCCTGAGCCAATATGAAGCCTCGACCCCGTGGGTCACACACTGGGGGTGCGAATATTGTCTGTGCTTATTTGTTGCTTTTTATTTACCTTTTTTGTTTTATATGTTTTATAGTTTATATTACATTACTATCTAAATAAGTGGGAATGACTACTTTTAGTCTTATTTTGTTTAATTGAGCAAGTTTTATTTTATTCTTTATACACTACTTTTAGTCTCGTATCAGTGACCATCTTAAACTTTCTTAAGGCCATCACTTTAATTTGTAAGTGCATTTTAACCAATTGTATTTTTATCTAAGAAGGGTTTGGTCAAATATTTCTTATTTTGAACTTTGCTTTAATTATTTTTACTTTAGATTCTTTTTACGTGTCACGGAGTCCACGTCACCCACTTTTATTTTGTATCTTTGTATTGTCTATTTGTCTTTTTTAATTTATTTCGTATTTGCAATGTTATGTTCAATGATATCCTTTTATGTGATCTTTGTTTTTATTGTTTAAAGTTACGCTGAGCCATTTGGCTGATTTTATAGTTCTGATCTTACGTTTTTTCCTATTGTTTTAATGTTTTAAAGCTGTATTTGCCTGTTTTATTATTTAATATGAGAAAATTGTAAATATTAATGTCTTTATGAGTTTTAAAAGATTTGTATTGTTTAAGTCCAAACTAAAAACATATTTTCCATGCCAATAGCCCGCCGGCTATAAATAGCCGACGAGCTGAAAATAAATCAGTTGTCTCTGGAACTTGGTGTTTCTCTGACCCTCCCTGGATTACCCTGGAATACCCTTGTGGCGACGCAGGAGCAGCTAAAGAAAGGTTGTACTGACTCGAGTTACATGCCAGTTAGGACAAAGCTGGACGTGCTATCATAATAACAATATCCTGTGAGGGAGATACACTGGCCAACACCAGCCAGAGACGCCCATGTTATTTTACTTTGATATTTCTTTTATTAATCTTTTTTGAGAAGTGTTTTAACTTTTAAACTATTTGCTACTGGGCAATTTTATACTTTTATTCATACTTTTTTTACTATTTATTATTTTAAAACCAGGACTAAACTAACGCAACCAGACCCTCTTTAAGGGACATGCACCTGGGGAATGGGACTTAGTCTCCTTAAGGGGAAGTGAACGGGCCCCCTCCCTCTTTCTTCCGGCCCTAAGCCGTCATCCCCGCTTGGGCGGATGTATTTCCGGGCTTCCCCACGACAGATATCCTTACAAGTATATGTATATATATATGTATATATATACATATATATATATATATATATATATATATATATATATATATACATATACATATATATATATATTGTTGTAGACATGACATGATATTTGTATGTAAATGTACGTATGAATTAGATTTAGAATAGTTTACCCCTAAATACCTCATTACGTTTTCTTTGCATGTTCTCTGAATGATTAGGGAGACTATTTTATCTGTTATTCTACGGTTTTAATTTCTGAAGTACCGAAAAGACTTGTTTAGTTTAAGATGAAATCATATTTTGTAAATCTTTTTATAGCATTTATAAAGTACACTACAACATGTCAGAGAACATATGTCGATATTACTTTGTTTTACGTTCGTAGAGTAGGGAACCAGCCATGATTGTGTACGTACGTCTCATGGAGCGTTCTCTTCTTGAATATTTGACCTGTAGACTTAGAGAAGTTATGACGCCAAAAAATTTCGTACGAGTGGAGTGAGGGGAAGATTAGAATGAAATAAGGGGATGAGTGGTATGAGAGTAGAAGTAGAAATTGGGAACAGAGAAAACACCAGAGTAGAAAGTAAATATGCTACAGTAACAACAAGTACACTGTGTAGACCCCGTTATATAAGAGCAGTCCAAACAACGAAAGTCAACGACACCAAGACAGGCACCACGTGCTCCCCAAGAGGCCACATGAAGGATGATCATTGTATGTTCCATCTAGACCCAATAAATCCACTCCGTGACGGAATTGGCGCATTGAAGGAAGACCAGATTACTTCTATCTTGTCGTGGCATCATTGTCCGCGACAAAAGTACGAAATTTTCGTGCAAGTTCAAGATCCAACAAAGGTCAAGATTCTTACCATCAAGAGGTTAAGATAAGGATAGGCCAGATTTGCGGAGCAGATGCTACGCCGGGGTTGTATGCACTTAGGCGAGCCCGCCTGTGTCAGCGTATGCTGACTCGTGAGAGAATGTGACAACGAGTGTTGACTCGATCTGAGCTTGGTCCTTACCCAACACAGTGCCCAGCTACGTCAGTAACCGCCAGGTGACAGTGGAAACTCACGAGTTTGGACGGGACTCGATCTGCCGACCACGGGGATGTGAAGTCGACACGCTACCAATGAGCTAACCAGACGGCTATCAAGAGGTTAAACAAGAAGTGCTGCTAAAACACCGCATCAGAAAGAAAGGAAATGTTTTTCTTAATCATAGATTTATGTTTATATGTCAATATTTGAGAATATTGAATGATAGAATTGTAATATTTGTTTTCTATGATTTAAGTAACAAAGATTAATAGCCCAGACCTAGACGTAAGTGGACCAGGGACCGACACTAAGGAGGTAAGCTCTGAAAGGGTGTTAGCGGTCCCGAGTCCCAGTCAGGGGGGTAAATTTTGTATATATATTAAAATGCGTTACTGCATTCTACCATCTTCTCACATATATATAACCTTGGTAACCTGATTTGGGACTTGAATTTGTGATTCCGTTGCTGCCGAATGCTCGCGGGAATTGTCTGTGAAAATTCGCTATCACTGCTCTAAGAGCACATACGTAAGTTCCATGACGTCTCATAAGGCGTCTGGTTAGACAATTCTTTTAGCGGGTCGAGTAGCCGATCGGTCTCACCACCGTGCCTGTCAATCTTATGGCGCGGGTTCGAGTCTCGGTCAGGGGGGTAAATTTTGTATATATATTAAAATGCATTACTGCATTCTACCATCTTCTCACATATAGATAACCTTGGTAACCTGATTTGGGACTTGAATTTGTGATTCCGTTGCTGCCGAGTGCTCGCGGGAATTGTCCGTGAAAATTCGCTATCACTGCTCTGCTAAGAGCACATAGGTAAGTTCCATGACATCTCATAAAGCGTTTGGTTGGATAATTCTTTTAGTGGGTCGAGTAGCCGATCGGTCTCACCAGCGTACCTGTTAATCTTGCGGCACGGGTTCAAATCCCGCTCAGGGAGGTAAATTATGTATATATATTAAAATGCATTACTGCATTCTACCATCTCATATATATATATGTATATATATGTATATATGTATATATATGTATATATGTATATATATATGTATATATATACATATATATATATCATCATCATCATTTCAGCCTTCAATAATCCTTTGTTGGATATAGGCCTTCCCCAAGTCTTTCCACAGATTTCTGTCTTGAGCAGTTAGAAACTTCCAGCATTGGTTCTCGGTGAATATTTTTATTTTTTTTAATTTTTTTGTAGGAAATTTCTGCGTTGTTTAGGAGTATGTGGTTCGGTAAGGTTTCAGCGTTGTTAGATATCTTGTCGTAATTTTAAGGTTCACCTCGTTTCAGGTGACAATATTTTGATAATTTAGTTTTTTTATCTTGGAAATTATTTGAAAAAAAGGGTTAAATTTTGGTGACGGTGATTCATGTTCATCCTTATTTATTTTATTTAACAATTATCACTTGATTATTTTGATTGAAATAAACAAATATAGAATGTTCACCGGTGTTTATCTCAAACCCTCAGAACTGAAGACATCCTTTGATTACTAAAGGACCTAATCATTCACACTTTTCCAAATGCTTGCCAACCAAAGGTAATTCTTTTTATTTAATTTTCTTTGGAGGAGTCATGGAGACAGATTCGTTGCCCAAGATAGATGTAGTGATCCACCTCCTCGATTTGTTGGTTTTCAATTTTGAGGATTTCATCTTCTTGTTCGATGTATTTATTGCACATGAATTCGGTCTTATTAAAGTTCATGTGAAGGCCATCTGATTTACTTGCATGAATTAACTCGACAAGCATCTCTTGGAGTTGTTCTTAAGTGGGGGCACAGACAGAGATATCATCAGCCAATCTGAGGTGGCTCAGGTGTTCTCCGTCTATTTTTATTCCTTTCTCAGACCAGTTGAGCTGCTGGAAAGCTCTCTCTGAGCATGCAGTAAACAATTTAGGTGAGCTTGTGTCGCCTTGTCTCACCCCTCCCTTGAGTTGGAATGGCTCAGAGTCCGTATGCAGGCGTATAAATGATGTTGCATGTTCATAGATGTGACGCAGGACACTGATATAAACTTGGTCAACTCCCTGTTCTTCTAGAGCAGCCATGACTTCTTCAGTTTCAACCGAGTCAAACGCTTTGGTGTAGTCTACAAGGGCTACTGCGAGTGGGATCTTATACTCGTTTGTTTTCTCAATGATCTGATTTACGGTTTGTAGATGATCAATTGTGGAGTAGCCTTTTCTGGAGCCTGCTTGTTCCCGAGGCTAGTTTTCATCCAGTTTATTTGCAATTCTATTTGTGATGACTTTCGTGAAGATCTTATAAATGACACCAAGGAGACTGATTGGTCGGTGGTTGTTCATATCCCTAGGGTCACCTTTTTTGTAGAGTAGAATGAGAATGGCTTTATTCCACTCTTCTGGTGTTCTGCTTTCCTTCAAACACTTATTGAAAAGTCGAGCAAGTCTGACGTGGATGGGCTCGTCAGCATCTGAAATAAGGTCCAAAGTAATGTTGTCTGGTCCTGGTGCTTTACCCTTCTTCATCTGTTTGATGGCAAGCCTCACCTCGAATGCTGTTATCTCTGGAAAGCCATGTGACAGGTGTTGATTTTCTCCTTCTCTGAAATGGAAACGGGGTCTTTCTGAGGAATAGAGCTTTTCATAGTATCCTCTTGCTCGCTTAATTATCTCATCACGGTTGGTTGTAAGAGATCCGTCTTCTTCTAGCACTCCAGTAAATTGTAGCTTTCCTTGGATTAGTTTTCTTTTAACTGTTTTAAATCCTTTTCCCTGCTTGATGCCATCTTCGATAATGTTCGTTGTATAATTGCGAAGATCTTCTCTCTGCCTTTTCTGAATGGTTTTATTAAGCTCTGCTGCTTCAATTTTTTCTCTAGCTGTAGATGGAGGTTTCAGATTTCTTCGTCTTTCCATTAAGTTCTTTGTTTCTTCAGAGAACTTACTGTTTTGTGTGGGATTTCTGCTATGGAATTTCTTGGCTACTTCCTTTAGTGGGACGAAGATTTTCATCATTGTTTTGATCTTCTGAACTTTCAAGAATGTCGTAGCGATTCTTCAACTCTATGAAATGTGGGGATGATTGCTTCTGGTATTTTGAATTGTTCTGGCCTTGAGAAAAATAGTTTTCGTCTTTCTTATTTGGTGTTGATTTGGATTTTGCATCTTACCATTCTGTGATCACTAACTACGTTGACTTGGTTTAGTACATCAACATTTTTAACGATATTATGTTTGTCAATAAGTATGAAGTCAATTTCGTATCTTGTCTCATGGTTTGGGCTTCGCCATGTTCATCTTTTGTTCTTACTTTTTTGAAAGAATGTGTTCATAATCTTGAAATTATGAGCTATGGCAAAGTTAATCAGGTCTTCCCCTCTCTCATTCCTCTCTCCATATCTAAACTTACCTACACATTCTTCATTTCCTTGTCCAGTCTTAGCGTTGAAATCACCCATAATGATGTTGTAATGGGCTTTGTTAGTATTCAGGGTGTTACATAGGTCATCATAAAAGTTATCCAATTCTTCCTGCGGATACTGTGATGTGGGGGCATACACCTGTATAATCAATAATCTATAGCGTTTAGAAATTCGGAGGGTAACACTAGCCACTCGATCTGATGTGGTTGTAAATTTTTCAATGTTACTATGCAGGTTTTTGTGAATGAGAAAACCAACCCCGTTTTGTTTGTTTTCTTTGCCACTATTGTAGAGTAGGTGTCCACTTTTAAGTACTTGGATTTTCTCTCCTGATCTCATTTCCAATATCCCAATTGATGTTTTTGATCTCTGCTTCCAGGTTGATTAGGTGTATTTCTTCAGAGAGGGTTCTTACATTATGTGTAGCGATGCTCAGCTCTGTTTTGGGGATGGGTAGTCGCTTGTACAGCACACCGCCCCGACCCACATTAGACGGTGCGGTTGGGCCTTGGTTTAGATCCGCTGACCCAACAGGAACGGCCGAAATTTGACTGTGGTTGTGACTCATTTGGGGAGAGTGTGGGCCATACCCTGTCGCGCTGGCCTATTGCGAGTTGACAGGCGTAGAAAAAAGTGTGAAGTGATGCGTGATAGCGATTGGACAGGAATAGGAAGAGGGTGAAAGGAAGTGAGGGGACAGTACTAGGATGTAAATATTTGGCTTCGGATCGAAGGGTCGCCAAAACCCTTTAGATATTGTCAGTATATATTTTTGACAATATCCCCGTACGGGGGTACATATACATACATACACGCACACACACACACACATATATATATGTATGTATATATATGTATGTATATATATATATGTATATATATGTATGTATATATATATATATATATATATGTATGTATATATATACATGTATATGTATATATACATATATATGTATGTAAATATACATATATATGTATGTATATGTACATATATATGTATGTATACATATATATGTATGTATACATATATATGTATGTATACATATATATGTATATATACATATATATGTATGTATGTATACATATATATGTATGTATACATATATATGTATGTATACATATATATGTATATATACATATACATGTATGTATATATACATATATATGTATGTATATATACATATATATGTATGTGTATATACATAAATATGTATGTATATATATACATATATATGTATGTATATATATACATATATATGTATGTATATATATACATATATATGTATGTATATATATACATATATATGTATGTATATATATATACATATATATGTATGTATATATATATATATATATATATATATACATATATATGTATGTATATATACATATATATGTATGTATATATATATATACATATATACATACATACATATATACATACATGTATACATACATACATACATATACATACATATACATATATATATATATAAACGTATATATACATATACATACATATACATGCATATACATACATACACATACATATACATACATATACATACATATATATACATATATATATACATATACATACATATACATACATATACATACATATACATACATATATATACATATATATGCATATATATATACATATATATACATATATATATATATACATATATTTATACACTTAAAAGAAACTGGAAGACAAACTAAACAGACTCTTGCGCTCGATAAGAACATCTATCGGTGAAACCACTTACAACCTCCTAACTGCATGTGGCTCCAAACCTGGGTTCTTATATGGCCTTCCCAAAATTCATAAAATCGGTCAACCACTACGCCCCATCATTTCTGCTATTGGAACCTTCAATTATAATGTTGCTAAATTCTTAGTTAAGATCATCACCCCATTAACTACAAATGAATATACCATAGAAAACTCCTTTTCATTTATTAAAGAAATAAGTGACCTTAAACAACTACGACCTGTCACAATGGGAGTTTGACATAGAGTTGTTATTTACTAATGTTCTTCTCAATGAAACCACTGATATAATCATAAACAAAACTACCTCATCACTCTTAAACTCGTATGGTCTAAACAAGACAACTTACAAGAAACTATTGGATGTAGCTGCTCACAATTCAGTGTTTACTTTTAATGACTCTATCTACACACAGATAGACGGTGTAGCAATGGGATCGCCACTCGGTCTTTGTTATGCCAACACTTTCCATTGCCATCATGAACAAGCTTGGTTGAATAATTGTCCTGAGACTTTCAAACCTATATCGTCGTTACATGGATGATACTTTCTTACTCTTTAATGACCCCTCTCACATTAACCCTTTCCTTGCATACTTGAATTCACAACATCCCAACATCAAATTCACTTGTGAAATTGAACAAAATAATGAACTATCATTCCTTGATACCTGCATAAGTTTTCGTAATAACTGCTTCTTCACCAGTGCTTACAGATGACCCACATTCACTGGCCTTGGACTTCACTATCTAAGCTATATTCCCCATATTTACAAGCTAAACAACCTTACAACACTTATCAACCGAGCATATAACATATGTTCTACTTGGACCAGTTTTCATAAAGAAGTTCCATTCTTAAAGGATTATTTCACTACAAATGGGTACTCATCTTACCTATTTTATAAAGCTCTACGCAATTTCCTGTGTCAGAAATTCCACCCGAAACCTGTACCAACCACAGTCAACAAAAAGAATAAATATATAAATCTTCCATATATGGGCGGTCTTAGTTTTGATTTTAGAAAATCATTAAATAAAATTCTCAGACAATGCTATCTTCAGATCTGTTTTCGGTTTGTTTTTTACAATTCTAATACTATCGAAAATTCATTAAGAAAAGAGAAAAGTGCGACTCTGAACTAAGTTCGAATGTGCTTTACCTTTTTACTTGTCCTAGCTGCCAGGCTAGGTACGTGGGGTCAACCTCACGATGGCTCCGTCACCGCATTCTCGAACACAAAGGCAAGTCAATCAGGACAGACCTATGGCTGAGTAAACCATCCTTCTCAGCAATTAGAGAGCACTCTCACCTCCACAATCACCCTTTTAGCAATACTGATTTCAAAATCTTAACCTCCCACCTAAACAGATTTGATCTGATCATAGCAGAGTCACTCCACATCCTAACCATGAAACCACAACTGAACAATAGTTCCACTGCAACCACCCTGTTTACCATTTAAACTCCCGACCACCCATTCCTTTGGTTAGTACCTTTTACTTACTATACTGCTTTTTTGTCTGTGGTCATTTGATGATTTTCGTGTTTTTTAATTTTGTATTTTTATTTATTTTATAAGTTTGAATGTATTAGAATTAACTTTTTTCTGTTTTGTTTTTGTTATAGCACTGATGATGGAGATTGCATCTCCGAAACGTTTGTAATTTTCAAAATGAAGTTCTCCTCAGCCGTGTTGGTTTACCTCTTCCTTTTATATATATATATATATATATATATATATATATATATATATATATATGTATATATATTCATATATGTATATATATATATATATATATATATATATATTTATATATATATACATATATGTATAAATATATAAATTTATTCTTATATATATATATATTCATACATAGACATATATATGCATGTATGTATGTTCGTATTAATGTATATATATATGTTTGTATGTAAATATAGTGTTTAAATGAAATAACATAGTTCCTCCAAAAGTTCGTTTTCTTCCAACGACTCCTTTTTCAAAGAGAACTGTAAAAAGTTTGCCTTTTGGGGTAACTATAAGTATTTGTATAGGCTGTAACGCTATTCTATTATGATCACTTGATTCTTAATATATGTTTAGAAAATCTTAGAATAAACTTACTTGAAATGGGGTTAAAGAGACTTTCTTTAAGAATGACAATTCATAAAATCGTAATAGCGATTAATATTATCATTACCTCTAATGGATGATGGGATTACGATTATCATTGTTAACAACATCATTAAAAACAAATGTTATTAGTTCTATCATCATTATCAGAGTTGTTATTACTTCGGATCTTTATGAAAACATTCATAACAGTATCTATCATTATTATCATTACCTTCACAATGTCAATAAGTATTAGCATTCGAATGATACTGATATTCCGGTAACAATTGTCGCCATTCATAAAAGTTTTAATGATAATAGTACTGATAAGAAGGACAGTAGATGAAACAAGAATTCCTATATGATAATGAATAAGGATATTGATAATTATGATAGTGAAGATGATGATAATGATAATAATGATAGCAATGATAATAATGCTTATAACAACAACAACGACAACTGTAACAACAATAATAATAACAACAATAATAGTAATAATGATAATAATTTTAGTGATTATAATGATTTTCGTAATGGCAGTGGTAGTAATATCAATATTAGTAATAATAATAATGGTAAATATGATAACAATATTAAAGAGGGTTAATACTATTACGAACAATGATACTAGTTTTTATAATAATGATAAAATTGATAGTGATTTTCATGATAAGGATGATTATGATAATCATTATAGTAACAATGAAATTTGATGAGAATGATGATAATAGTAATAATGATGTTGAAGATGATGATAATAATGATAATGATAATGCTACTGATATTAATAATATTAACTGTCATAGTATCAACAATGATAACAAAAAAAAAAAAAAAAAAAACGATAATGATGAAGATAATGGCATTAAGCGTAGTAGTAATAATAGTAATGATAATATGAAATAATGACTATGAATATGTTGATAAAGAAAAGAGTTTAGTAGCGATTGCAATAACCTGGAATAATTGTATGATGAAAAAAAAAAAAAATCTGTCCCTAAAAATGAAGCAATCATGTTGCAAGCATAAAAAGTGAGTGGAGAAAGAACAACAGATTCTGCTTTTGTTACATATATTCTGTTATGATAAGGTTGTATATTTACTTATTTATCTATTGGACACACTTGATCACAGAAAAATGATGGGTGATTTTAGAACCAAACGGAAAAGAAGAAACAGTAGCTATGGAAGAAAAAGTATCACAGGACGACATTGAAAAATGACGAAAGAAAAGTTATTCTGTGATTTAATTAAAAAGAAAGAAAGAAAAAAAGTTTGGCGTCTCCTCTCGCGTCTCCCCTTTGTATGTTGCCTTTGCATGTTTGTATCTTTGCTGTTTTTCCGGTTTGTTTCTTAATGCCTGGGTCTCTCTGACTCTCTGTTTACCTCATGTTTGCCTCTCACTCTCTTTACCTCTCACTGTCTCTTCGAATATATTTCTTTCTCTCGGTCTCTCGGTCTTTTCATCTCAGTCTGACTCCCAGTCTCTCTCTCTCTCTCTCTCTCTCTCTCTCTCTCTCTCTCTCTCTCTCGCTCTCTCTCTCTCTCTCTCTCTCTCTCTCTCTCTCTCTCTCTCTCTCTCTCTCTCTCTCTCTCTCTCTCTCTCTCTCTCTCTCTCTCTCTCTCTCTCTCTCTCTCTCTCTCACGCACACACTTTCTCGCTCTCTCTCTCTCTCCTCATTCATTTCCATGACCACCTAGTCTGCCTGTTGGACCTCTCCTCCAAACTCTCCCTCCGTCCCCTCCTCCTACTTCTCCATTGCCCCTCCACACTTCCCGCCTCCCATCCCTTCCCTTAACTCGCTTCTCTCCCCTTCTCCACCCTTCATTCTCCCTTTTCCCTCTGCTATCTCGCCACTTTACTCTCCCCACCCTCCCTTAACTCCCCCACTCCATTCCTCCCCTCCTCTCCCCTCAGTTCTTGTTTTCTCGAAATGCCGGAACTTAGGCCGTAAGCAGCCACACTTTAAGACAGTGAAAGTTCTTCTTCAATTGTCAAAGTTTTTTCCCCTCTCGTTGTTATCTTCCTTGTTATCACTGAGACAGAACGAGGGAACAAGGGAGAACGGATGGAATGAGGGGAAAATACAGGGGGGGCGGGGGTTAAGAGGGATGAGGGAAAAAAATAAAGAAGGACGGGAGATAAGAAAGATGGAGAAGAAGGATCAGGAGATAAAAAGAGAGGGAGAGAAGGGGAGGAAGAAAGAGGCTGATGGAAGGAAAGGTAGAATAGAAGGATAATGGACGTGAAGTATAAAAGGAGGGAAGATGTGAGAGAAAGAAGAAGAGGAAGAAAAGAAGAATCAAGCATATACATGGAAATAACGTGCATGTCTTTCACATCTGATTAAAAAGTTTGTCCAAAGAAGAAGAAAAAAAACAAAAAACAGGAGAAGCGAATTCTTGTAGTGAAAAAAGAAATAAGATATAGCAAAGGGAAGTGATAGAAGCAGGCAAATAAAAAAGATCTATCATAACTCCTTTATATATGCAAACCTTGTTCAACCTCCGGGTCCCATCCGTACTACTCTAATCTTTCCCATGACATGTTTTTAATTGTTTTTATATAACTGCAATATCGTGTCCCTTTAAGTATTACTTTGAAAGTTATGTAATGCTGTGACACTAACTGAAAAAAAAAGCATCACAAAGGATACATCTCTTTTATTATTTAGTTATTTGTTTATGATTTCGTGTGTCATGTCTGAAAAAAATATATGATCCCTGATGCATTAACCCATTTTTGCAATCCATTCACACTCTCTAGCCAAGGTCTACACTCTTGGCAAATAGGTATTAACAACATAAGAGAGCGGCTCAGTTGCTCGAAACTACAAATCAATGCACATAATTCTTCCTTACAAATTATCATTATTAGTTTAAATTATCATGAATGAATGTATTTGTCTGTTTATGAAGAAAAATGACGGAAGGTAAGTAACTACTGTTAAGAAATCAACGGGCAAAAGAATAAAAAGAAACAGAAGAATATGAAGAAGAAGAAAGAGAAATAGATAAAAAAAAAAAAAAAATCCCCACGAACCTGAATGTAAACCCGTAAAGAGCAACAGCATGCAAGGCGTCATAGAAGTCTCGACAGAATTCGGCATCATCCTATGATCTTTATGATATATTCCTTGGAGAAGAGGAAGATTTGGGCCAGAAATGGATCAATCATTTGTTCACAAGATGTATTACGAAAGCAATATTCAGTAAAGAAGAAGAAGAAAATAAGATGAAAAGGAAGAAACAAAGAAAAAAGAAAAGGAAACGAATAAGAAAAAGAAAAATATACCATAATCCACTATTGTGTTATTCAGTCCTTTCACTAAGAGAATAAATATATTCCTAATATTTTGTTAAAAGAACAATGAAATTAATAAGAAATTCGATAAAAATTAAGGATAAACAGCTGTTATCCTCTTTATACTAAGCTCTCTTTGGTTTGCAAAAGTGCTTTTCTTTGTCATACTTAAAAATTGATCTACACGACATGTAAACATACAAAAAAAAAAAAAAAAAAAAAAAAAAAAAAAAAAAAAAAAAAAAAAAAAAAAAAAAAAAAAAAAAAAACACGTACATATACAAACAAATACAAACACACGCACGAACATACTTAGGTGTTTGCGTTGCGGAGTGTAAATACACAATACACTCCCACACAAAGCCCATGCTGCCACCCACACAGACACGTACATGCAAAATACGCATGCTAGTGCTGAGGGTAAAATTCCTACCCCCCCCCCCCTACCACCCCTCACCCCCAACCCACCCCAACATCCCCAGCTAATAAAAAAATTATATATCAAAAAGAAATAATTCATTTGTAACGATTAAAAAGGGGTTTGTTTCTTTTTGAGATTACCCTAAGCAGTTAATCCGATCATAGAAATTCAGATGATAAAGACATCACAATAATTCATTTGCAACAATAAACAGGTATTACAGTGCTTTGTTACTCTGCAATTCACATTATGAATTCCAGAATTAATTGAATTTTGTTCCGTCCATGCCCTGTTGCTTCTCAAATGACAACAATATGCTTTGTATTTATCTATATTTTTGTTGTTGTTGTTGTTATTGTGTGTGTGCGAGATACTCTTTAACAAATGAATGAAATGCGAGCAAAGTGTATGGATATATTAATCCCGAGAGAAAAATGCTGGATTGATTGTCCTCGGCTCTCAGTTCCTTCTCTCTTTTATCGCGATTATGAACTTCTATCATTATCTATCATTATCATGGACTGGGGGCATTTACCGTCATTTTTTTGCCACGCGAGCAATTGAATAACCGTGGTGATAGCGATGTTGATAACAACAAAAATAACAGCGGCAAGAACAATAATAAGGATAATAGAAATAAAAACTACAACAACATAATTGTAATGATGATAACATTGGTAAAAACAATAATGATAATGATAATAACAGTAATCAAGATTATAATAATGATGATAATAATGATGGTAATGTTAATAATCATACTAGTAATGCTGATAATTACAGTCATTATGCTGATGATAATATCAAGGATACCAGTGATGATGAGGATAATAATAATACTAACAGTTTTAGTAATAAGGCTAATCATGAAAATGATAATGATAATGGAAAAAATGACAATATAGAAATGAGAATAACAATAAAGCTGACAATAACGACAATGATGATGAAAATAAGGATTATATTAAAGATAATAATGGTGATAATGATAATGATAATAATAATGTTAACAATATTAATGATAATAAGATAATAATCATAGTAAGAATAATACGGATATTGATAATAATAATGACGATGATATTGATAGTGGTATTCATGGTAAGGGTTGCAACAACAATAAAAACAATGAAAAAATTATTAACAATAGATATAACATTAATACTGACATTTAGGACTTAAGTAATGATAGAGTAGTTAATCTTAATAGTAATAATAACAATAATGAAGACAACAGTATCAGGAAAATAATGATGATGATTTTAACTATAATAATGATGATAATGATGTTGATAATGACGATAACGACTACAAAAATTATGATAATGCTACTACTAATGATAATGATAAAAGAGAAAGAACAATAATAATGATAGTGATGATAAAGTATGATATTATGAAAAATAACAACAACAACAATACGGCCAATAATGATAATACTAAGAAAATAACAATAATGATAATGTTAATAATGATACTGCTAATGATTATGATAATAATAATCCTTATCATCATAATGATCATCATAAGAACAATAAGAGTTATAATGAAAATGGCTTTAACAATAATGCGGATAATGATGACAATAAAGATAGTAGTAACAATGATTACAATAATGATACAAAAAAGTACCAATAACAATATCAATAAGGCAAATACTAATGATAACAGTAATCATTATGCTTATCCTTATCAACATAATTATACAGAAATAAATATATCTATTGTTAAAATTGCTGAAAGTGTACAGGATCAGTCGAATGAGCTTCATATGATTTAGCATTATCAAGTGGAACGACAGTCGACTTGCCTTTGCGATGGGGAACGCTACTGACCCGACTTTGCTCCTCTGAATTTCAGCCGATCCATCTCTGCCGCACTGAGGCATAGCCATAGCATCTCTCTCTCCAACAAGTAGTCCTGATACTAGGAAGGGACGCAACTTAAGTCCTTGGTCGGTCTTGTGGGATCTTTAACTAAAAGGAACAAAAGATAAACGTCAGCAGCATATGAACTGGACAAAGACATCCTGAGCAGTGGCTGTATTTACCTGGAAATGGCAGATTAAAGGCTACCAAGAAGTTAAAAAAGGGAGGAAGGAGAGACGTAGCAAGTGTAATAGGAGGAGGAAGAGGACGAGACGGAGGAGAAGAAAATTGGCTTTTTTATTCTGAGGTTTTGACTTTTGATGTCTGTTGTGTTTATTGTTCCCTGATAAATGTCGAAGGCACAGACAGTCAAATGCTACTCAATTTCTTAGCAGTTTGTGTTCTAAGGAGGAAAATGAGGACCTTTCGAGGACGCCCTTTCAGATGAGGCCTTGAGTTTTGCTTTGTCTTCAGCAATGATCATATGCAAACAACAGACACACAACAAATACATAACCATACACATATACAACATATGGATAAATGCAAAGATATAACATTGATTTTTATATGTATATTCTGTTGGAAATAAAGAGGGAAAAGACGAGAAAAGTGAGAGGGAGAAAGAGCGAGCGAGTTAGATGGATTTAGAGAGCGGCAGAGACAGCAGACAGAGGCAGACACAAAGGCAGGAAAAGGAAAACCAAAGAGAGCCGGAGACAGACGAGAAACAATAAAGACACCGTAGGCATTCTTACCTGAACAAAACCTTTTCAAGCGGCCTGTCACTTGCCGTGAGCGTGTAGCCCCTGTCAGCTCCAGCCTCTCATCATCCAGCCAACCCCTGCCCAAACCTCCACCTTTTTATTTGCCTCGCCCTCCCCCTCCTCCCCTCCCCCCCCTTCCCCTCTCCCTTCCCTTCCCCTCTCTCCTTCTCCTTACCCTTCCTCTGGCTTTTACCCACTTTCGTCTACCCTTCCCCTTAACCCATCCCTCCCCCACCCCCTCCCTTTCTTCCCCCTTTCTGTATCCCTCCTCTACCTCCTCCCCCTTCCCTTTCCTCTCCCTGTGTTTATTAATGCCCCTCTGCTTCCAGTCTTAAGGTGGGCTTCACGGGTTCTTGGGCTATTGTTGTTTTTCTCCCTTTCTTTGCGTGTGTCTGTTTGAGAGCCGTTTCCCCGTTGCTGGCATTTCACGGTGTGCTTGGGTGGCCCTGTATTATCATCGTATTAAGGCTTTTCCTTTGGCATTTGGAAGAAAAACAATTGTGTTTCATTCACTGGTCAATTCACTTTTTTATGTAACAGTGGAATTAATCAATGGAATAGTTGGCTCGTTCCTGTGTTGGCATGTTCATATTTATTTCTTTATATATATTTTCTTGTTTGATACTGAGGGCAATTATAATGACGTTAATAATAGTGATATAAATTATGATTCAAATGATAACTTTAATGATGATGATAATTATGATAACTATGATAATAATAGTAATCATAACTACAGTGATTATGGTAATAATGGTAAACATAACAGTAAAGATGATACTAATAATGATAATGATAAAAGATAATGAGAATAATAGCAATAATGATAATGAATGATACTCTTCTTATAACCTTGGTCATAATCATCCTTATCCCACTTACTTGTC
>BOPN01001476.1:267560-270060 GCA_017312705.2 Penaeus japonicus
CTTTATGTATACTCCTGCTCGTACCATTATCGGTATCATTGTTATTTCATTATTTCCATTATCATCTATGCTATTTCTAGCAAAATTGTCGTTATTGTTACCGTTATTTTGATTATTACTAGTCTTTTCTATTATCGCCCCAATGACATTTAACCTTGATATTAAAGTATTAATAATAAAGGTGACGATTGTTATTAGAATTGTCTCTTTCACCATTACTGGTATCATTGTCATCTACACAAGTATCAAACAAATGCGTAAAACTAATCAGTGAATGAAAAGCCATGCAGATCCTTGACACTTCCTCTCGACTTTCCTTTGAAACTTTCTTCTTCCTCTTCCTTCTCTTTTTCTTTTGCTCGTCCTTTCTAATCTTACTTTCTTCCTTTTCTTTATATTCCTTCCTTCTTTACCTCCTCCTTTCTTCTCCTTCTTCTCCCCCCCCCCTCCCGGCAGCCCTTACCTAATCCTCTTCCTGTTCTTCCTTTTCCCTTATATCCTTTCCTTCTTCTTTTTTCCCCTTCCCTTCCCCCCTTCCCTACCTATCTCTCCGTCACGTCCCCCTCCCTCTACCCCTCCTCCTCCCTCACACCTTACCCCTCTCTCTTCCCGATCACCACCATCTCCCTCATTTCTACCCTCACCCCTATCTCCCCCCCCCTTCCACTCTTATCCTCCTTCTCCCCCCCTCCTCCACCCTTATCCTCCTTCTCCCCCTCTCCACTCTTATCCTCCTCCTCCTCCCTCCCCAATTATCCCCCTCCTCCTCCCTGCCCTCCTTCCTCCACCGTCAAAGCGCCCTGCTCGCATCTTAAGATACGGCCCCTAAGATGTCGCAGTAATTGCTTTTAAAAGGCTTTAGACCGGATGCGACTGCCTTGCATTGCCTTTATAGGATTCGATTACGTTTTATTGATTTTAATGTATTTTTTAAAAGAGAAAATGATATAATATATGATATATGTATATGATGCGATAGTATACTATACTGATCTAATGTAATATGGTATGACATAATCTTAGTAAATTAATGTAGTTTATTATGATGGTATGATAACAGAATAATAGGAATGAATAATGAGAAATTGACTTGTGTATGTTCTTAATTCAGTTCACGTTCGTTTAATCATCTATATCGTAATCTACTTGTGTAGATTTTCATCCTTTTCTGTTAATATCATCTGTGTGTGTGTTTATCAGTCTGGTATTTTCTCTCTCTCAGGAGGAAGGTGGAGGAGGAAGTTGGAAGGTAAGGAGGAGGGGGAGGAAAAGGAAGACGGAGGAGGAAGAGGAGGATATAGGGGAAGGACGGGGAGGAGGATGGAGTTGGAGGATTGAGAGAGAAAGGAGGAGGAGGAGTATTGAGGTTGAGGAGGTTGAGGAGGAGGATGGAAGAAGAGGAGGTGGAGGAAGAGGGGGAAGAGGAGGAGGAGGATGAAGGGGAAGGAGGAGGAGGGGTAAGTGGAGGATGAGGGGTAAGTGGAGGAGGAGGAGGAGATGGAATAAGAACAAGAGAAGGAGGAGGAAGAGGAGGAGGAGGAGGAGGAAGAGGGAGGAGGACGAGGAGGACGAGGAATAGAGAAGGAGGAGGGAGGAGGAAGAGGAGGAGGGCAGGAGATGGAGGAAAGGGATGGTATTGCAAGTCCCCTGTTCTGCTAGTTACGCCAGGCGGAAATGGAATGCAGTTGTTGTGCAACGCCCAGCTTTATGCGTTGTAATATAATGAAGAATGTTGCATTATATTGCTGGGGATGCAGTAGGGAAGACTAGGAGGAGGGGGGAGAAGAGGAGGGGGAGGAGAAGGGAGGAAGAAGGGGGGAAGAGGACGAGGAAGACGAGGAGGAGGAGGAGGAGGGAGGAAGAGGAGGAGGATTCAGGAGGACGGAGGATGCAGGAAGAGGAGGAGAAGGGTGGAGGAGGAGGAGGATGGAGGAGGACAAGGATGGATAATGGAAGAGGGAGGAGAAGGATGGGGAATGAAGATGGAGGATAAAGGATGGGAGATGGAGGATGGAGAAAAAGGTGGAAGAGGAGGAGAAGGAGGATGGAGGAGGAGGAATAGGAGGAGAGTAAAGAGAAGGATGGAGGCGGAGGAGGAGTAGGAGGAGGAGGAAAAGGAGAAGGAGACGGAGGAGAAGAAAGAGAAGGAGAAGAAGGAGCAGGAGAAGGATAAGCAAAAGAAAAATAAGGATAAGGAGGAGGAGGATAAGGATAAGGAAAAGGAGGAGAAGGGGAAGGAGGAGAAGGAGAATAAGGAGGAGGAGAAAAATAAAAAGGAGGAGGAGAAAGGGATAGAGAAGGATGTGGAGAAAGGGATGCAATGAAAACAACTACAATACAAATAACTTGCCTGCAGTAGAACCTGTTTATTTATTTTTACTCTATAGGGAATTGATTCTCTCCTTCAAGAAAAGTATGTTCTTTCAAGAGAATTGAGGCGAGTATTTTGAATATAGAACTAAGAACAATTTTGGCCTGCAGTTCTTTGGACTTTTCGGTT